>OZ019971.1:4815990-5028490 GCA_963970395.1 Ephialtes manifestator
AATTCGGCGATCCCTCAAAGATTCCGAGGCAATTTGTCCGGTGAAAAAATCTGAAGTCCAACCATTTTAATTAATTTTAATTTTGAATATGGATTTTTTATATATATTAAAAACATTCAGATTGCTGTAACGTCACAGCATTGGGCCATTCCATGAAAAAAAAATACTCAAAATTCGGCGATCACTCAAAGATTCCGAGACAATTTGTCCGATGAAAAAATCTGAAGTCCAACCATAAAAAAAAATACTTTTGTTGTTTTTTCCATAAAATGTGACCTGAAATTAAGCAATTAATTTTGAATATATTTTTTTCTTGTTGGCCATACAAAAATGCACATTTTCGTCTTTTAATGATTTCGATACGATCAATAGTTTCTGAGATATTACAGATTAAATGAAAAACGATAAAAAACGAAAAAATTTGCATATTCCGGTCAACTATTTTTTTAGAATTTTGAAATTTGGTCCATCAATAGACACCGCTGAACCTGATTGTTAGATAAAATTTGAGTTTTTTTTTTTTTGGGGGTGGCGAAAGTCCCGTGGAATCCCTCTTATATGATTTTGATACCCGGGTATTCGAGGCGGCGAGTCTCGAAAATCCCATCATTCAACCAAAAGAATGGATTCTCTTGAATCCAGAAAATTAAGGAGGGCATTTTACGATGGTACAAGACTGCGCTAAACTTTCGGCAAACTTTTCAACTACCTATTAGCCAAATATTCAAATTTACTGCCGAATCCGAACGAAGACAACAGTTTTCATAAGAAACTTGGAAGTTGGAAGGTCTGGGAATGGACCAATTCTGTAAATGGATCATAGGTAAGATCGAATCGGAAGATTTTAAGTCTCAAATCCATTTACATCCACCAACAATGAAAAGAAGGAAAATGGGGATTTTAGTGTCGAACCAAATGTCCGATGGAAAATCATCCGACCAAAAGGTTATATCATTTTGATGCCCGGGTAGTCGAGAGGGTGGGCGTCGAAAATCCCATCGTCGAACCAATAGGTTGGACCCTCTTGAATCAAGGAAGTTAGGAGAGCACTTTACGATGATACAAGTCTGGGCTAAACTTTCGACAAACTTTTCAACTACCTATTAGCCAAATATTCAAATTTACTGCCAAATCCGAACTAAGAAAATATTTTTGGTAAAAAGATCGGAAGATGGAAGGTCTGGGGATGGACAACTTCTGTAAATCGATCGTAGGTATGATGGAACCGGCGGATTTAAAGTCTCACATCGATTTTGGTCCACTAACCAGCAATGAAAAGAAGGAAATTCCTACAATTCCTTGTCAGCTAAAGATGGTTAAATGCCAATGCATCTGCAGCCACAAAAACGTCTCTTCAATGACAGTTCCGACAAATGAGCCAGGTAGGGTTCAGGATAGCACTTTGAGAGAATACAAGGCTGTGAAAGTGGTTTTAGCAAGTTTTCCAATTCCCTATTAGCAAAATCCTATTCCAATTCACTGCCGAAACTCTTTTGAAGAAAAAAAATTGGTCGAAGATGTCGGACAGATTCTCCAAATAGATTGCAGGTGCGGTAAAATCTGCGTGTCCAAATTCTCAAAACGATTTCCATCGGCCACCAACGTAAAAAAGCGAAAAATGCAAGTGGAAAAAGTAGTGGCGAGCAAATTGCTCTGACGAAAAATCTCATCTCCGGAAAGTGCTGCTTGTGGCGAACGAGCCGAAGAACGACTGGAGAAGAAGATTCCACTGGCCGAAACACGAAAATACGGAGCTGAGGTGCAGCAATGTGGCCGATGCAACGAGAGTAACTGAACCAGCAAGTAAAGCTTCGGGCGAGAAAAGAAACCAGCCCGAAGGATGACTACGACGCCGGGTACTTAGATTTTACGTTTATCTTTATCGTCAAGACGCGCTATGTCGAGCGTTCGATTGGCCAAATCCATCCAAACGGATTCAACCTATTGGACGCTCGGCTGGAAAATCTACCGGAAGTTTCGAGATTTCCTGAGCTCCACCTTACTGATAATCGTTCTCCATAAACGACCGTTTTGGTGTATTGAGGAAATTTGGTCACGGAAAACTTCCGCTCTGATATTTTTAATATTTCCAATATACGTAGTAAAATATAGTTCAATGAAATGTCGAAAGTTGTATCGGTAAAATAAAAATTGTTCAATATGACGACATCTGGACTATTTTTTTTTGCAATCTCACATTTTATATTTTTACTTAAAAAATCATTTTTAGAAATGGTATACGAAAAATTTTCATAGGTTTTAGTCAACAACTTGACAATTAAAAAAAAAAGAATAAAATAAAATTGCGTCGATGGAGATGAGATAGTGCGGGAGAAAAATAAAGTCGTGAGAATAGGGGGCGAAAATTCAACCACGAAAATACCACTGGTCGAATGAAACGGTCGGAGCAACTTTACGATCGGTTTTATCGCACCGTTATTGACTCGGGAATACTTTTACGGCCGCGAGTATGATTTTACGATACCGCTTGCCTATTAGCCATTTCGTTTCTCGTTCGTACGACACGGGACGACTCTTTTCCCCCTTCCACTGCAGTCTTGTAGGGCGCTTGAACGATCGGGAGAGATTCTTCTTCAACCATTATTTCTATAAAGAACCAACGATATTTTCTTTCCCAAGCGATTCTCTCTCGTTCGATGCCTGTTTTTCTCCTCAACCTCCGTTTTCGTAGACCTCCTTCCTCCCGCATATTATACCGTCGAGTAGGTACTCGAGTATTTCTTTATAACTTATAAGAAAACGGTTTCTTATCGACGATACAACTTGAACATGCACAAACATCCGAAGAATCGATAATTTCGGTGTTATTCGATATTGATTACATGGTCATAAGTGTAATTTCTGCAAGGAGAGAATTTTCTGGCTACGACTATTAGAAAAACTTAAGGATGGAAATCATGCTTTATAGTAAACTCGGTTTATTTTGCCAGTCTTGCGATGTTTGCCATTTTGCTACATAAAACTCGATTTTTTTCATGTTTAATATGCAGTCACTATTCTTAAAAAAAGGAGAATCTTGCAAATTTGTTTCCTCATTATTTTTCGCTTTTTACAAAGCTACCTCTATGAGGAAGTATGGTATTCAATTTTGGCTTTCTCGTAGAGGAAACTTTGTAAAAAGCGAAAAATAATGAGGAAGCAATGTGCAAAGTTCTACTTTCCATCCTTTTTTTCTTGTCGCGAAATCTTTAAATAACTTGTTTAAAAAATACCGTTACATTTCATTTTGATTAGGTACAAAGTTTTGTCTTACTTTCTTAGCTTTTGTGGTAGTTCGCGCCTCCTCCTCCTCTATCCCTCGGGAACCCTTTCTCTATCCCTCGGGAACCCCTCCTCTATCCCACGGGGACCCCTCCACTATCCCTCGGGAACCCCTCATCCATCCATCGGGAACCCCTCCACTATCCCTCAGGAACCCCTCCACTATCCCTCGGGAACGCCTCCACTATTCCTCGGGAACCCCTCCTCTATCCCACGGGAACCCCTTCTCTGTCCCTCGAGAACCCCACTTCTATCCCTCAAGAATCCCCCTCTACCCGATCCCTAGGGTCAGTACTTGGATGGGTGACCGCTCCTAGCTCAAATTATTCAAAGTCCCTCGATTCTTGACACGGTAGCGATGGCGAAACCTTTTTATAATATAGAGAGATACGGCACGAAAGTTCAAATCTGTTCACTGGTTTAATTCAAAAGCTGCGCAAAGTTAGTTACAAATGTTTACAAATGTTTTCTGATGACTCTTTTTAGGTAACTGGATCCCCTTAATATAGAAATAGGTAGCAGAAGCGCAGGATAAACCGAGTTTACTATAATAAATCGAGTAATGACTACCAAATTCTTCTCTCCATGTGCGTCTAGTAGTTGAGCGGTATACAACTTCTGCAGGTCATTTCGGTTGATATTTTTTGAAGCGTAAAACCCCCGAGCGAAAACACGATCTGTCTGGTGCTGTTCACACACAGACACGCGGCAAACGGGAGTAGAAAGGGACGAGAAAAGCAGACAGTGAGGGATGTGTAATACATATAGATGCAGGCTGCAGTGCTGCACGATACAATCTCGGAGGGTGCCGCCTGTAACTCCGGTAATCCGGCTAGCCGAGACACCTCCAATTACAGGATCAAAGGATGGCTCAGCTCAGCCATCCGCGCTTCGTTCCCGAGCGCTTCTCCAACATCTCGGCATACCACGAAGCCTGCAGGCAGGAAAAGGTACGTATTAGGTGTCCTTTACATCACAGTTAGGCCGCAATTTCACGCCAGAAACGCATTAATTGAAGAAACCTTTTTTTTTGTTTTTTAAAGAGACGCGAGTGGTAGAAAATATCGCGTTTCAAGAATTCGTGTCAAAGGCAGAGAGATCCTTTTGATATTTGTAACAGAGAATTCAGCCGGTGGTTGAAAAAGTAATTACATAGTAGAAGAAAAATTTTCCGTTTTTTAAATCACCAAAAATAGCATTTTTATTTTGTTGGATTGTTGGATATTCTCATTTTCACGCCAAAAAGGGAAATTGGTTTTTTTAAAAGGTACGTATTAGTTGTTCTTTACATCACTGTTAGGCCGCAAATTCACCCCAGAAATGCATTAATTAAAGAAAACTTTTTATTTTTTTTAAAGAGACGCGAGTGGTAGAAATATCACGTTTCAAAAATTTGTGTCAAAGGTAGAGAGATCCTTTTGATATTTGTAACAGAGAATTCAGTCGGTGGTTGAAAAAGCAATTACAATATAGAAGAAATATTTTTTTAAATCACCAAAAATGTAGACTAGATTGTTGGATATTTGGCGAGTTCGTTTAGAAATCCAAAAATTGTTATGGAATTAAGTCTCAGTTTCACACGAGATAGGAAAATTGGTTTTATGAAACTATATCCATCAGACTTGAGAACGATAGTAAAGGCAAAAATTTGATATCTTAAAGAAAAAAAAATTTAGATTGGATTTTCCGACCGGAAGTCGGATCGTGAATTCTGAAATCAGAAACGGAAAAAGTCACTTTTTTTTAATTATGGTAAAAAGGCTTGTAACCGGTATTTTCTGGGGTTAAATATGCGACTTGAGAATAATAGTGAAGGCCAAAATTCGATATCTTGAAGAAACAAAAATTTAGGTTGGATTTTCCGACCGGAAGTCGGATCCTTAATTCTGAAATCAGAAACGGAAAAAAGTCTCTTTCTTAAAATCAAGATAAAAAGGCTTCTTTTTTTTACGAATTTATAATAATTTTTTGGAATAGTTATTATGCAAAATGAACATTTTTAGTATCCACTGAATTTTTTTGTTGCAAAGTCCTGAAATTCTGATCGAATTAGGCTTTTGATTGTAAATTACGTTTTACACCATCCTTGAATACCGAATAGTAATTTTCACGACGTGCACATTTTTAAAAACATATTATACATTATATAATATAATATTCTGGACTTAAAGAAATACTTCCAAACTTTCCATACAATATTCGTAAGAAAATTTCCACCACGAACAAAAAAAAAGCGTAAAGCAAATGTAAATTGGAGAATTTCCGGGTTTTTTAAAACCACCAAAAATGCGTCGACGGTTCAGAATTTTCAAATTATTCGACATTCTGGCACGTAAGCACTCGGAACGTTATCGAGAGCGTTTATGGTTGGATATACGAGAGTTTATGAGTGGAAGCGAGAGGAGAGTACAATAATTCGCATACCCGTGAGCTCGAGGTATGGGCTATGCACGCTCATACGAGATCTAATAATGTTTAAAGTACAGCAACGCTCGCATCGTGAAATATAATTATTAGGGCAGCTCTCAAGTGTCCGAGCGAAGTAGATATAGAGAAGAGCGAACTCGAGGGCGATAGTGCACTTGGTTGGAGCGAGCATCGAGAAAACTCTGGTCCGCTGAGACTGGCAAAAAAAAAATCGCTGTTGAATTACAGTAATTTTTTCTCGTTAAAATGAGAATGGAAATATCGCGGTACTGTACAGCGTTGGGGGTCTATTGTTACGCTTTGAATAAAAGTCCTTGGCAAAGCTTTGCCCTGCGCTGCAGAAATAGAGTCATTTCTTCCCCTCACACCCCCCAAACCCTTCTGACTGCCTCGCCAAGCAGGGTGAAGGGTCTTATCGTGGAGAGCGAAGTAAAAAAACCGGAAAAACTTTCATCCCCGTGGCACTTGTAATCTAAAACACTGCTGCAGTTATTTATATATGTATATTTATATATATATTTTTTTATATGTGTGCAAATGTATCCATATATATACATAGATGTGTATATTATACATTTTATGTTTCACGATGTAATATTCTCTGATATAGGACAGGTAATAAACATACGAGTGCTTTTTACACGCTATACATTTTTGCTAACACCAAAGGTTTTTTTTTCTGAAAGTCGTAAAGAGGAATGGAATGATTCGATTCAACTCGAAACCGAATATTCGCTATTATCGAACATTTTCATTTCGCAAAATACTTAAATCAAAACAGAATTATTAATAAATATTGTTGCAAAAATATTTTTTTATTATCATTTTGATGCAAAATGGCGGCGACAGAGCCAATCTTGAAAATTGTCTTTGTTAAAAAACACCTTCACTGGATAATGGTTTTCTCGTAAAATATAAGAGCTGGAACAAAAAACCAAAAAACCAATAGCTCATTTTGTTTACTAAAAGATATTCTATCAATTGGCCGTCTATTTTTTAAAATCGTATTAGTAGTTCAAAAGATACAACCGTTTGTTTATCCTATCATAACCTAACATCAAGTATACAAATGGCTGTAACTTTTGAACGCCTGATACTATAGAAAATTTGGACGGTCAATCGATTAAGGACCTTCCACTGATCAAAATGAGCTATGTTTCGTCATAATCGGACCGATATTGCGATTTACCCTTTTACAAAACTGGATGAAAAAACATGACATCGGAAATTTGGAGATATTGATCGTTTTACTGTTCATATCACAGCTGTGAATGTATTTTAATATCAAAAACTAATGCTGCTATGTGATTAACACCTTGGAACAGATTATTGAACCATCTGAAATTGTAGAAACGCTTTTAAAAATTTAGCACTGATTTGACTAGTGTGGAGCGCTCCAACCTCCTTGAAGAGGCCAATATAATGGCAATTTAAGAACAATAACTTGTCTATAAAGGAAATTATTCGTAGCCAAGTCTGGATGAAGAGTCTTATCGTGGAGAGCGAAGTAAAAAAACCGGAAAAAACTTTCATCCCCGTGGCACTTTTAATCTAAAACACTGCTGCAGTTATATATGCATGTAATATGTATATATATATATATATTTTATATGTGTGTAAATATATCTATATATATATAGATGTGTGTATTATACGTTTTATGTTTCGCGATGTAATAGACTCTGATATAGGATGGGCAATAAACCTACGCGTGCTGGTATGCGCTATACATTTATGCTGACACCAACGGTTTTTCCTGAAAGTCTTTCCTCGCTTTCTCTTTAGCCTTCACTCGCGGCTCGCATCCCTGCACCTCTTTCCCCATATTCAAATGAATATCTCGGTGTTACGGAGCATCCGTGAGTCAGTGAATAAAAGCTAGACGGTATAGAGATAAGTTATTACATCCGAACTCATAAAAACATCTATAAATATCGTAACGGTGAAGTTTCCACTGCGACTACGCTGGTCTTCTGATTGTCTCGCGCCTCGATGGACTTTATTGCTCAATATATCTCTAAGCGCTATAATTAACCGAAAAAAATTTTAAAAGCTCAATTATTGAAAATTATCAATTTTAAATAATAACTTGTATTGCAATTATTCATTGATAATTGTGTATATGGGGCATTCCATCTAAATTTTTCAAACTTCGACACCGACCCGCTTCAATAATTTTAACAATTTTTTATCAGAAGGTATTTTGAAAAAAAAAGACACATATTTTTTTGTTTGGCGCTACGAGCGATATTTCCGACAGACGAATTTTTATAAAAATTGGAATTTTTCGATATTTATATTTTTATATTCATTAATAACTTGAAAATTAATAGTCCTATCAAAAATGGCCAGGATTATATTTGTTCAGTTTATGAAGAGCTACATAATGTATATAAATTAATTAATTATGATAATTAATTTCGTTTTCCTAACGTTTTGTTTTATGACGTTAAACATCAAAATATCGTTTCTCAAAAACCGCAATTTTTTATCATTTGTATATATTCACGGAAAAATTCTGTTTGGAAATACGACATTTTTGAGACCCTATTCAGAATGGCAAGATTTTTTAATGAGAAGTTCTACGTAATTGAAGATTTTTTAATATCCTGAATTATTACGTAAATCTTGAATTAGATTTAGATTTAGATTTAGATTTTATTAAGATCCTGGGATTTTAAACCCCCTAAGGACCTGAGCCAGGAAAGAATACATAAACAAAAGCAGGCAAAGAAAAAGTACAGAAAATAATCTTAACCTAAATGAGGCGATACAAAAGAGAAAATAAAAGGCGGCGCAAAAAATACGTAGTACTTTTCGAAAAAAAATACCTGCCAACCTGCAAATGGTCTAAAAAATTTTGTTATTTTACACAGAATTTTTATGTAAGTATATAAAAATTATAAAAAGTGGCGCTTTTTTGCCAAACGACAGTTTGTTGTTTAACGTCATATAATAAAATATGAATTAAAAAAAAAAAAAGATAAAAAAATATCAATACCGAAAAATTCAAACTTTTACAAAAATTCGTCTGTCGAAAATATCGGTCGTAGCGCTAAACAAACGAATACTTGTCTCTTCTTTTTCAAAATACTTTTTGATAAAAAATTGTCAAAATTATTGATGGAGGTCAAAAAGTTTTAAGCTTACTTTTTTATTTGCTTTGCTTCCTCGTAGAGAAAGCTTTGTTTTCGTGAAAAATTTTTTTTCGAGATTTTCATGTCGGCCACTCAGAATGGTCCAAAACGTCGAGAAAAGTGGTTTAGAAAAAATGTCTGTATGTGTGGGTGCATGTGTGTGTGTGCGTGTGTGTGTGTATGTGCAGATTCCTTGTAAGCACGATAACTGTCGCAATTTTAGATGTATCTTCGTCAAATTTGGCACGCAAGTGGGCTGTCATACAACGCTGCTTGGGATTATAGTTGACGCGAATCGGTTGTAAAATTCAAATTTTACAGCATTTTGAAAATTTTGAAAATATCATTTTCACGCTATAACATTCGCAATTTGAGAGATATCAGGCTGAAATTTTGTACACAAAAGGACCACCATCAAAACACGATGTGTACCAAATTTGGCGTGAATCGACAGTGTGGTTGGAATTTTATTGCAATTTCAATTTTTTTAAAATGTCTTAAAAGACTTCATCCTGTAAATTTTAAGATATCCGGCTGCAATTTTCGACATGCTTTCACGATTATTGATTGCTAATAATGAATTTAGTCATAGGAACTATCGATATGTCGGTAAATTTCGATTTTGGTGAATATGAAAAAAAAAATGCCGGCGCGGAAAATTAAAAAAAAAAATTCTCACAGATTTATCTTAAATTTTCTTCACACATGGACTATTATCGAAAAACATTTAAATACAAATTTGACGCAGATCTGTCCAGCCGTTCAAATTTTATGGCATTTTGAATTTTTCGAAAAATCTCATTCTCGCGCTGGCTCGTGCAAATTACGAGATACCGGGTTCTAATTTGCTCCACATGTGGACTACTGTGGTACAAGGTTTTAGTACAAATTTGAAAAAAATCGATTACACCGTTAAAATTCTTCGGCACTTTGAATTTTTAGAAAAATGTCTGAAGCATAAACAAGCCTGCAAAGTAGAACTTTGCAAATTACTTCCTCGTTGTTTTTTACTTTTTACAAAGCTTCCTCTATGAGGAAGCCAAAATCGATTAACATACTTATTTTTTATTAAGGAAAAAATATATAAAAGATAAGAACTTTGGGAACTATTAGTTTCCACCAGTTTCTGACTTCCTCTTACGTGTCAAGCTTACTTTTTTTTTTATTTAAGAAAAAATATATAAATGATAAGAGCTTTGGAAACTATCGGTTTCCAATAAGCTCAAACTTTACTCTTACTTGTCAAGCTTATTTTTTATTTTTTTATCGAAATAAAAATATAAAAAATAGGAGCTTTGGGAATAAGTGATTCCCACTATGCTCTGACTTTCCTCTCACATGTGTCAAACTTACTTCTGGTTGGGGTAAACAGTGACCTCGAACGACGAAACGGTGAATTAAGCGTAAAACTTTCTCCCCAGTTGGTAAAAGAGTTCGCTCAGCCGAAGATCCATCAACCAACGAGGTTCTGAAATGATATGATAATAACGATCATACTACTCTTGTCTTCAAAACGAATTAATTTAATTGAATTATCTCTTACATTGAAATATCATTCAAATTCATATTACAAGAACAAAAACCCATGTTAACTGATGTTAAACATTCAGTAAACATAAGTACCCAGTATTTTTCAAAATGGCAGAAGTTTTTCGTAAATTCGCATATTTTCATAATTATCCGAATAATAATTAGTATTCTTTATATTATCGATTACGACCACGTCAATATAAGAAGTTTCTGGTATTGACGGATTAATCCTGCATAATAATTTTATGCAGGATTCTAGAAGTATGCTTAAGGTAGCTATGTCAGTACGCCGGAGTCATAGATACTAGCAACTATCGTCATCGAAGAATAAAATTATTCATTCTTTCTGCATATTCCACAATTAAATTCTAAAATAAAAAAGTTTCATTCAATCATATTTCGAAACTGTTTCCACGTGCGTAATTAATTAATTTATGTTATTAAAACTAATTTGACTTGTGTCTTGACTCGTCCGCCATTGGCTCTGTAAGCACACGACACATCGTGGCAACACCGCAATATCGACCGACTGTTCGACCGGCATCGTACGTTACCGAAATGAAACGAGGTTAGGTTTGCGAAGTTTGTTTAGCAAATCTGCTCTGTCATGTCGAATTCTCAAAAAAAAAAACACGATGTTAGAGCGTATCGCGGAAAAAGAAACGGCCAATTCATTACGCGTAAAAGAAAAGCGTGTTTCGACAACATTCAAGCAACAAAAAAAGCCGGATACAGTGAAGAATCGACGCAAGTGAAATTTGATCAACCGTCGAAAAATCGCATTGTCGACCTGAACAAATTAGCTGAACGATTGTTCTCCTTTTTCTTGTAGGTAAAACCAACTCCCATAAAAATGAAAAATTCAAGAGTATCGATAGGTTGAAAAGTCCGATTTCAGTTAATTACGTCGAATTTAGGATGCGAGCTATAATTTTCATTCATTTTCATTGCAGAACACTACCAGTATATATCGACCTATGATAACTGTCGCGTATATAGCTGATGTGCAACGTTGCCAAACTTCGGCGCCATCTTGAACAGCTGGTAGAGATTGTTTTTGCACGACGCAATTTCTTGCAATTATCTTGCAATAACTCGCTGAAATGTCCGGTGACTACTACTTATTATGGTCGTATCGGTTACTTTAAAATCTAACGAAAACGTAGAGCTGTTTAGATGTTTTGTATTTCATTTCTGAAATGCTTTTTTCTCTGTTCAAAAGTCAATTTTTTATATTTCTCCATGTAACGTCATGCATAAAATTCTGTTTTAAAAAGTTATTTACTTAATTAGATATCCGGTAACGTATCTCGTAATTCCTCACAAATAAAAGATGAATACTCCGACTACAAGATATAAAAAATTCGAACGTATCTAACGTGTTTGCCTTCGCGTTATAACTACCTTAAAATGAGCAATCTAACGTTTATAGGCGCCTTACATATTTATTTATTTTTGTAACTCATGCACGTAATGTCGCACATTTCGTGCCTGCAAAGCGTGCGTGAGATCGCGTATTATGCTCATGTAAACGTAGATAATTTCACGTACGCCATCTGGTGCATGAAGTTATCTAGATTTCTGTAGACAAATTCACGCACACATTGGCGTGTGTCAAACTATCTACAAGATGATTTTACGCAATGCTTTGCAGGCACGGAGATGAGCGACATCACGTTGACATTCGTTACAAAAAGTAGTATGTTATACTTGTACGATAAAGCGGCCGTCCCGCGGAGGTTAGGAAGCGGTGCACTCGCCTCCTCTCGTAACCTCCGCACGTAACGGCCGCTTTCTCGCACTAGTATCACAATCTACTATTATTTAATTAATTATGAATTATTTATATATAATTACTGTGTACAAAATCTTGTTTTTTTTTCGTGTCAAATATAGTTGTGCTCAAAATAGTTGGACACACAAAAAATTGTGTACAATGTTGTGCAAAAAAAAAGGTGCAGAATATAGGTGTGCAAAAAAAATATTGCACAAAACGTTGCGCAAAAACAAAACAATGCCCAAAATAAATTTCCAGGATTCTTCTTCTCACAATCAGTTCATGACCAAATTATTCTTCCCCCAACAATGACTTTTGCGCAATTGTGCACAAAAAGGTGTACAATATCGTTGTACAAAAAAAAAAATAATTCCCAAAATAAATTTCCACTATCCTTCTTCTCACAATCGATTAGTGACCAAATTATTCTTCCCCCATGAATGATTTTTGCGCGATGCCAATATATTTAATATATTTAACATAGCACTCACTCGCTAATTGCTATCAACATTAAGATATGTACACGATATTCACTTCAGGAGGCGGAGATCTCAAAGGATCCTTTAAGTCTTCAGTGGTTTGGGCAACGGGATCGTCAATAACGAGGACAACGATACAAAGTACGTTTGTGATGGTATAAACACAGTATTTGATGAAACTGACTGAGTTAGCTGCAGAAATCCTACGCTAGATTTTCAATATACCGACAGTTTCATCGAAATTCACGTTGTATATATATATTTGTGTGATTGCTGTAGGCGTGTCGACCACGAATTAATTACGGTATCTATTATGATAGAGATCTGTGCACGATGCGGAGTTTCAGTTCCATCTGACGCTATTGCTATAACTTAGTATAATCGTGGTTGGGGTCAGATTAACCTACAATCAGATCGGTGGAATTTACCTAGACAATTCCAGAACACAGCCTTTCGCCTGGAATTGCAGCCTGAGGCAAGTAAAGCAAAGATCGAAGCTGTTCATACGGTAAAGTCACGATTATACGATTTTATGGAGGTTTTTATGGAGGTGGTAAAGTATATTTAATGTTGATAATAAGACTTCATAAATCGTACATAAAGACTGCACCATTTACGTAGGGAAATAGTTGGTATTGCTAGCAGTCAAATCTACTAAGTGGCAAATTTAATAGTAAAGAAAACAGTTTATTATTAGATATTTCTTCTTCTTCTTGAAATATTAAAGAATAGTGAAATGAGTAACGATTAGCTGGGCGAATTTTGATCGAATTGAATCGAATCGAATATTCGATGAATTCGAATATTCGAAAAAGTATCGAATATTCGAAAAAGTATCGAATATTCTATGAATCCGCGTATTTGAAAAATTATCGAATATTCTATGAATCCGCATATTCGAAAAATTATTGAATGTTCTATGAATTCACATATTGGAAAGATTATCGAATATTTTATAAATTCGCATATTCGAAAATTTTCGAATTAATATGGCTCTATTCGAATCTATCGAACACTCGAATTTGTAGAATATTCGAATTTATTGAAGATGCGAATTTGTAAAATATTCGAATTCTTCGAATATTCGAATTTATCGAATATTCGAATTTATCGAATATTCGAATTTATCGAATATTCGAATGTATCAAATTTTCGAATTTATCGGATATTCGAATTTATCGAATATTCGAATTTATCGAATATTCGAATTTATCGAATATTCGAATTTATCGAATATTCGAATTTATCGAATTTATCGAATATTCGAATTTATCGAATATTCGAATTTATCGAATTTATCGAATATTCGAATTTATCGAATATTTATCGAATACATTTTTCTATCAGTTATTTTCATGGCCTTGAAATATTGACAAACAATTAAATAAAAACTACATTAAATTATTCTACAATATTAAAACTTGTATGCAGCTCAGTAAACAAATATTAGGTCGCTGTAATTTTAAGGAACGTTGCAGGATAATGAAATAAAATAGTCAGTTTTTTTATAAATAAAAATTAGCGTTTACTCAAGATATTTATATCAAAACATAATTATAAATGAATGATGTTGCGCATGACGTCCTATTTATAGGTAATGTGTTCATTTTAATGCTCGCACATTCAGGCGGGCGTGTATTTTTTTTTAAATCTGTTGTGTAGTTTGTGTACTTAAGACACGTACGTAAACATATTCCCTCTATAACCGGGGAATATAACGAAGATAAGAGCCTACTTTGAGGATAATCCACAGCGAGAGAGAAAGGGACTATCTCTCTTTCATTCTCTTAAGGGGTATAGTCGTCTTGGCGATTTCGAGCAATAAGTTATGTTAGGATTGACTTAACGCCGCGTCGCTTCGAAAATTCACGGCGTAGTCACGTTAGTCGTGAAAATTCGTCGTGAACAATGAAACAGAGACAATATTTGTTTCATTCTCGCGACAAGGACGAAGGATAGAATGAATGAAATTGATAAAAATAGATGAAAGATCTACAAGAAACTAGAGGAAAAAAAAGAAAGTAAAAAATAAATAACTTCGGATTTTTTAATAGCTTGTCTCGTCGTCGAGGTCGCTGAGGCTCAACATACCGGATAAACCCAAGTAAAAAAATTATATATGGTCTAACATATAGAATCAGACATATATATAGTCTTTATAATAAATTCTATATACAATCTATATGCAATTTATATATAAGACCAACTGTGAAGTAAGTTTTATATATAAATTGTATATAAATTACATATATAGAGTATATAAATTATATATGTCCAATTCTATGTTTAAAACTATATATATTTTTTATATACTCTATATATATATATATTTTTTTTTTACTTAGGATGTAATTTATCTGGCTAATAAACGGTTCGTATATCAGCGATAATTCGATATCCGTTTCGACGCTTTATTACAGCGTTACAATATACTGTAACCTCGTACGATAAAAAAGAAAAAAAACCCTCGACGAGGAGAATAACAGCGCCGAAGTGTCACATGACTCGATGAGCCATGAGATTCTACGTGAGGTATGAGAGTAGTAAAAGTTATGAAGGATTATTAGTGAACATAAATAATAAAATGGATGCGATGGTGTGAGGGAAATGGAAAGGGGAAAGGACACGAGGATTTAAGGGATGAGGGTTTCGCAAGGAATAAACTGGCGAACATCCTGGGCAACGTCCTATTCGGTCCCTGCGCATTTTTTCATTTTTCTTTTTTCTTTCTTTTATGTACATCGCTGCCCAGGACCACGATGGTCGGTCCAGCTTCACCGAGTCTCTCTGCGTTGTTCTCGTTTCCAACGAAGAAAATGCAAAAAAACGTTTTTATGAAATATCGACTCTTCGATCATAGTGAAAAAATTATTTGCAAGGCAATAAGTATAATTATACAAAAAGAGGACATGTAGAATTTTCTATATGTTGTATAATACATATATAACTTATATAATCGAAAGATGTTTAAAAAATGATCACGCAAATATTTTCAAATATATTCATAAACGATTTTTTGTAAAATCTTCAGATTATATAAATTCTATAGGTAATATAGGTTCTTAATATGTTATATATAACAGGTAGAAATTCTATCATGTCCATTTTCTCATACAGATTATAAATACTGTTTTACATAGAATTTTTATACAAAACCTTGAAATAATTTTTCCACCTGGGATGAATTATAATTTTTTTAAACTTCCTGCGAAGCTTTTCTAAATACTTATGGTTAAGAAGAAAAAAAAATGAAAAACAAAAAGTTGAGTAATCCTCGAACGCAGATAGTCGTTGGTGAAGCTGGACGCGATTCTTCGTCACTATATTTCGTTCTCCCATTAACGTGTCGTTCGCTCTTCGCTCTAAAACTCTCGGTCAATCGGATTTCTCTCTTTCGTTTTATATTTACATGAACTTTCCCTCCGATTAACGCCAACGAATTTGCACTTTCATCACGATCACAAAAGCGCTGAATTCTCGGGTTTTCAAAGGGGAAGAACGAACAGGGAAACATTTGAGAAGATTTCTCAATGACGAAGACGAAGGAAGTGGCAAAATCGAGAGTTCATTAAGATTTTTAACGAGGATCGTTATCGCCGATCGCTCGCTATTTCTTTCGGATTTTCTTTCGCACGGTCATAGAATTCACTCTCAATTTTACTCCCTCTGATTCTCTCGCTTTTTTTGTTCACTTCTTCTGTCGATCAGTCATCGGGATTATCGTCAGTTGGCAACTTTAACAAACTCGGGATTCGGCATACCACAATTTTCTGGCGCATAAACCGGATGAGCAAATGCTGTATTACTCATTCCGGCGTTTTTCCGATCAACCGCACGAACGCGAACAAAAAGAAAAGCAGCTACTAGCGATGCTACGACAACTACCAACAAAAGCATCACTAAACCACCGACAAAACCTGGCAACGACATACAAATCGTTTCGGGATCGGACGAGGCACTCGCGTTTTGGATAACGACTGTTGTGTCGTTGCTCGTGTTTGTTGTTCCCAGGGCAAAATTCACATCGCCTGGTGCTACCACTTGAATTATTCTTGATGTATTAACGTCCGTCATTTCTTGAGCAGCACGTTTGTATACGTGGGACGATACCAAAGTCACAGTGTGGAATAGACTCTGCAGAAAAAAATAGAAAAACATACAATTATTATCAGCATTTTTTTCGAATAGGCCAGAAAAATTGATCGCGTGGGATTTTATTTTAATCAAATACGAAAATTATTTCAAATAAATGAAATTTTACGATTAAAACGTATTCATTTTTTATAAAATTTATTTGTATGCAATTAATTCGATTCGATCGAAATAAAATACTGTCAGGCATTAAATAATTTTTTTGTTCAAATGCTAGCAGGATGTTATTTTAATCGAGTAGAATTTGTTTTATACAAATAAATCGTAGTGATTTCAAGTAAATTTTATTATGATGGAAATAAAATTTTATTAATTTGAAATAGATGACATACTTGATTAAAATAAATCCAGCAACATCAATTTCTCTGGGTGCATGTAGGGAAAAACAGAACGAAAATTGTTATGGCCTTTGTCAAAATAGCAAAGATTGAATTTTAATCTCATTTTAATTGTTTTAAGGAAAATTTGATGTCCTGATTATAAAAATATAAACTACTGTACCTACACGAGTTAGCATGTGAGAGATTTATCATGTTTGAATAATTAAATTCACAATAAAAATCCTTCCAATAAAAACAAAGAAGAACCTTGCATTTAGCTTTCTCTTATTTTCTATAATAATAATTCCAAAATATTATTAACAAATTGATGAATAAAGGAATTGTTGAACAAATCACCCGACGACCTAACGTTTTTTTCGAATGAAAATGATTTGTCAATTTTTTCGAACACATATGAAATTTTCCAGAATTTTTTCTTTATTTTGAATTTTTTTAAATGCGCAAAAAATAACAAATTTTGGATGTGCGTTTGGCAAAAAAAATCTTGAGTGTAATGGATGGTTTTATGTCAAAACCCCGCATCATTAATTCAGTGATGAATAAATTTCAAAGAAAAAAAAATGTTATACAGTAACCTAAAAAAAATTGGACCTGATACATTTTTCATTCGTGACGTGTGGTGGGAGATAATTCGAGTTACAATTTGAAAACAGCCAGTAAAAGCCCAACGTGCGGCATAATAAAAGTCACAGTAGCGTTCAATAAAGACAAGATGGAAAGAAAGAAAAAAATCGTCGTACAGAGGCTACATCAATTTTTCTTAAGAACTTGGAGTCGAGACGTTACCGCGTCTCTTGAAACGTGATGAACAAAAGAGTTTATGTCTTGTTGGAGAACTTACGGGGTCGATTTCAGCCTGTTCGATGTGCCTTCGCCTCCTAGCGCCACGAAGTTCAGCGGGGAGACCCTCAACCGACCTCGGCCTACCACCAAGAGTAGCCAAGTTACCTTCCAGCTCTTCAGAGCCGACGGTTCCCTTTCTCTTCACAGTCTGGTAAGCACCAGCAGGATGACCCGGAAGTGGCGGCGGTGGCAAGTGAATATTATCTTGAGTCTGGCTTTGTGGAGAACTGGAAGCAGCCGTTGAGTCTCCTGGAGTCGAACTGGGCGATGATGACGATGTTTGAGCTTGCGGTGCTGGTACTACATCGGGATTGGGTTCGCTATAAATTCAAAAATAAACATTGTAAGTAAAATTACATTTTTCCACTTAAATCCCGAGTTAAAATTTAAACCCTTCCAACACCCTTCGTTGAATGAAAATGGGCCACTTTTTGAGGTTTATCCAAGGGTCTAAGAACCTCATCTCACTCTGTACAACCTAATTGGAGGTCCAAACATAAGAATTTCAGTCTACATTAGACTCCGTTTACTACATTCGGATAATATCTGCCATTTTTTGAGGTTTTGACGAGTGTCAAATAAATGCTACATTTAGGTTTTGAAGAGGGTCTAAGTTTCAACTCGGGATCACTTTTTTTCTTTTAATTGGCACGATTTTTACCTATAAGCTCCGGCAGGTCCGCTAGGATGTCGTGGGTCAGGATAAGCCGGTGGAATTCCATATTCAGGTACCGGCGGAGCGCCGTAATCAGAGGAAAGACCTTGATGAACCGGTGCACCGTATTCTTGAGGAATTCCGGCGGCAGGTGCGCCATACTCGAGACCCGGATGTCCGCATTTTGGCTCAGGGCAATTGTAACGACAGACCTGAATAACGCACTGGAAGTGAACGTTCATGCTGTCCGGGAATTTGAAGGCCTGGAAATACGCGAAGCTGACGACAGATGCGCTCGGTCCAAAGTTCTTGATTTTCTGGAATCTGTTGAAAAAAAAACATTGTTTAACGTAATCTTAAATGTTGTACAACATTTTCTCTGTTGAAGCTATAGTTTAGCGATACGCACGCTCGTTAGTCAAAATAAGCGAAGTTTGTTTATCCGCGATTCGTTGTTGTTAATACAAAAAGTTAAAAAGTAAAAAGTAAAAAATGTCTTAATAAAAGTGTTTTATTCTCTGAAAACATATCGTGCTCTGCCTAGAGCTCCAACATTCTCAATAAAAACAAAATTCTACTAAAGGATCAACAAGAATATTGGAGACTATGGAAAGATTACCAATTGCACGAAAAAAAATAATTGGTTCAATAGGCTCCAATCGAAAAAATTGGTTGGGATAATAAAGTAGTTGGTTACAGAAAGAAATCAGTTAGTTAGGACGAAAAACTAAGATTTAACTAAAATGTTAAAGTTAGTTGGATGAGCCAGCAAATTAATTGGTTGGGCATTAAACATCACCGTAAGTTTTGCACAACAATATCAGTATTTTAAATAAGTTAGTTAGGGCGACAAATAATATCCAGGATAAAAATACTACAAAAAAAGTGGTTACAACAATAAAAAATTATGATACAAAAATTCCACAATTAGTGACAAATAAACAGAGCGACAAAAAGTTATGAATCAATATAATTTTGGATCAAATTGTTGGCCGATCATTCACCATCTACGAATTCTCATCACTCTTGTGAAGAGAATCACACCGTTTATCAACCAACATATTAAGGGGAGGGAGTCAGGTCAAAAAAATTGATTTTATAAATTCAATATCATCCAAATCCTATTGCATATAAAAATGCCCAACGCACTATATTGTTGGTGCTTGATGAAAGGATTTTTTATTGTCGTCTGACTTGCATATGCTTTTCAATATTATCTTAAGCAAAGTTCTTAGGTTTTCCATTCTGCACATGATTCATATCAAACTACTAGGCCGATTGGAATGATTGACATCTCATTTTCTTCTTCATTAAAGGATACACGAGCTAAATGGAGCAAACTATTTTTTTTCATTCTGAAAACAAAGTTAATCACTGATTTAGAAAATAGCATAAAATTTATTTATTAATAATTATGTTACTTAAAAAATATTACATTTTATTAATTTTTGCTCCATTTAGCCGGTGTATCTTTTCATGAAGAAAAAACTGAGACGTCAACCATTCCAATCTGCCTAGTAGTTTGATCTGAATCATGCGCAGAATGGAAAACCTAAGAGCTTTGCTTAAGATAACATTGAAAAGCATATGCACGTCAGACGACAGTAAAAAATCCTTTAATCGAGTACCAACAATATAGTGCATTGGGCATTTTTATATGCAATAGGATTTGAATGATATTGAATTTCCAAAATTAATTTTTTTTTATCTGACTCCCTCCCCTTAAGAAGCTGAATCAGTTATTTGACAAGACTTATTTCTGCGGAAAAATGACAAAATTACCAAGTAATTATTTGCTGATTAAAACTCCTTACCTCGACATGATCTTGGGCCTGACAACGCATCCATATTGATCGACAAGTTGAATTGGTGCGCGTTTGCCATCATGAGCGACACAATTTCTCACCAGCATATCAAACTTATTCTCGTCATCCTTAATAGCAAGTACCATTGTCATGGTTTGTCCGATTTTAACGATGCCAGAAACTTCGGATGCCCATGGTCCTTTTCCAACTTGGATCTGCATCCAACATTGGAGATTGTCGCCGAGGAAATTGGCGGTTACCGCATGAAGCATGTCAACTTGGAATGGCCGGAATGTCACAGCTTTTTCGTAAAAATCGTACCACGTGCATCGAAGTTTTCTCGCCTGATCCCAAACTTCCTGAACATATGGATCGTACTGAACGATTATGGTGTTTTCCACGTAACTTCCTGAAGGAGTTGGTGCTCCATACGCAGCGACATTGTGATTGGCCGAGCTGCTCATGCCGCAAGAATTTAGGAATATCTCAAAGGTCGCACTAAGATGACCAGTTCCAGGCTTAAGATGAACACAATGAGGATCAGAGTAGAAACCCTTGCTGAAGATCATTCCGTAAAATGGACGATCAAATTCTATGTTCACTCGCATGTGAGTCTTCTCGCATTGAACCTGAAGATGCTTGATTTGTGGAGTATCGGGCGATGCCAATGGCCAATTTTCCTCAGCGCCGTGAGATTGAGGTGGTCCATATTGAGCGGGAGGACCGTAAACCGATCTGTGTTCCAGTGGCAGGGCACTACTGTCCACCAATGGTGCCTCGCATTTCACACTCTGTAATGAGATAATTAAAAAAAGGTAATTAGTAAAAATGTATAATATAGGTAGTCATGTAGGTAGTTTTAATGAGGGATGAATATTGTTCGAATAAAAATTGATTGGAAATTGCTTTCGGTTCAAATAGCTGCTCGAAACTTGTTTTATAGAAGTAGTAATAATGATTTTATTGCGTTACGTTTTACATTTGATTTTTTTTTGTGTTCGCGTTATTCATTTATTTGTAAATATATTATTATATATTACAATATATTGTTATATTATTTATGTGTATGGGATAGGCCATCGACTGAAATCCTTCAGCCCTTTATTTTATATTTTCTTGGATGATGAATAATTATTTAAGGTAATTTGTTTTTAAACCATATATTATTGAACTTTGATGAGAATAATTAATTAATTTTTATTGTTAGTCCCTGTGTTAATTTTATATGATGACGTTAACTATTACATTGCCATCGTGACTAATTCAGATTAGTTGTAATTATTGATTAACGCAACAATAAAAATAGTGGCATGGAAAACCATAGTTTGTTTTGGTGTAAAAAAATAATATTGAGAAATAGCAAAATTATATAATTTGAAGAAAAAAAAATCGGGTCTCCTAATTTAAAAAACACACACACGCAATAAGACTGGGTAATTAATTACGCCTGTTACAAGGACGCTCGGAAAATCTTGAAGCGTGGAAAGATAACAATTTCTATCCCACACAAAAAAGCGGATGCCACCTGTAGAATTGTGAAACTTTTCAGGTCTCTGTCTACGCATAGTGCGTTGAAACTTGTGACACAAGTGGTTGGCCGAGTACCTTCGCATTAACGTATTATATCGCGCGCACGTGAGCAAATGCGCACAGTAACGCTTAAGGTGAGATAAAGACGGTAAAAAATTTCGAAAGACTGACAAAAATAGCGGTATAACAAAAAAAGCGCTGGTACGTCACGCGTATCGTCAGAACCCTAGCAGATCGAACAACCCAAAAAAAACCGTATTTCCAACCCGGTCGAATTGAGCCACAAATCCAACCGATAATTCTTGTCAATCCAACCGAAAAACCAACCGTGCTTGCAAAAGCTCGCAGCTTGCGAATAGGTTGGTCCTCGGGTAGTTGAGACACAAGTCCAACCGGAATACCAACCGTCGCAAGAAGCATCGCTCGGTTGGTCTCAGGGTTGTGCAAGGTTTTGCCAACCCGAAAAACCTGCGCAAAAAGCAGCTACCGGTTGTTCCCTGGGTTTGCACAACCCAGGTCCAACCGGATTTGTTAGCAGTTCAAGCCACACTTAGAATTCACGGTCCTGAAATTCATCGTGCCATGATTTCTTTCAGTAATCGTGGGTAAAATCACGATCCTGCTGGGAATTTTCTTGTACCCTAGCGTATATTCTACGCTACGGTATAAACAACAGTAAAAACGACCCACGTCGATAAATGGGTGAACGACGTTTTACGATAGCTTGTACTTATACATGGAACGACGAACAATCACTTGCGAGAAACGTTTCGGGTCATTCGCCATCTAGCGGAGCTAAGCCGGGTTTCCGCGTGAGAAAAGGAAGGGGGTCCACCTCTTCACCATCGCCGACGCACGTGCACCCGAAACTAGACCGCTAGATGGCGAATGAGCCAAAAAGTTTCTCGCAAGTGATTGTTTGCCGTTCCATGTATAAGTACAGGCTATCGTAAATCACCTTACGCCCATATACCGACGTGGATCATTTTTATTGTCGGTTATACCCTAGCCTACAACATACGTTAGGGTATAGAAACACTCCCAGCAGGACCGTGATTTCGACAATGACAATTAAAAGATATCACGCCACGACGAATTTCAGGACCGCGAATTCTAAGTGTGGCTTGAACTGCTAGAATACCAGGTTAGACCTGGGTTTGCACAACCCAGAGACCAACCAGTCGATGCTACTTGTCACAATTGCAATTCGGTGGTCGGTGGTGGTTGCGACAGTTGGAATTCCGGTTGGACCTGAGTTTTCACAACCCAGAGACCAACCGGTCGCTGCTTCTTGCGCCGGTTGGTATTCTGGTTGGCAAAACCCTGCACAACCCTAAGACAAACCGAGTGATGCTTCTTGCGACGGTTGGAATTCCGGTTGGACTTGAGTCTCAACAACCCGTGGACCAACCTATTCACAAGCTGCGAGCTTTTGAAAGCTCGGTTGGTTTTTCGGTTGGATTGACAAGAATTATCGGTTGGTTTTGTGGCTCATTCCGACCGGGTTAGAAACACGGTTTTTTTTGGGTTTTCGCGGTTGTTTTCACGGTTGTTCGATCTGCTAGGGAATTTCGGTATGAATTTAAAAACACGTGTCATGAGACTCTTCTTTATTTTATTTTTTATCATTATCATTATTTCACGTTTATATCACGATTTCTGGGCAACAAAAATACTGGAATATATATATATAAGACGCATGTACGGTACAGTAATGTGTGTGACTTCATGGCAATGCCTCATTGCACTGAGGAAAGCGGTTCTTTCAGGAATCTCAAGTAAATAGTGGCTATATATAATTTTTTACTTGGGATCCCAAGTAAATAGTGGCTATATATAATTTTTTACTTGGGATCCCAAGTAAATAGTGGCTATATATAATTTTTTACTTGGGATCCCAAGTAAATCATGACCATGTATAATTTTTGTACTTGGGATCCCAAGTAAATAGTGGCTATATATAATTTTTGTACTTGGGATCCCAAAGTAAATAGTGGCTATATATTTTTTTTGTACTTGGGATCCCAAGTAAATAGTGGCTATATATAATTTTTTACTTGGGTTCCCAAGTAAATCGTGACCATGTATAATTTTTGTACTTGGATCCCAAGTAAATAGTGGCTATATATAACTTTTGTACTTGGGATCCCAAGTAAATAGTGACTGTATATAATTTTTTTACTTGGGATCCCAAGCAAATAGTGGCTGTATATAATTTTTTTTTACTTAGGATCCCAAGCAAATAGTGGCTGTATATAATTTTTTTTACTTGGGATCCCAAGTAAATAGTGGCTATATATAATTTTTTTACTTGGGACCCCAAGCAAATAGTGGCTGTATATAATTTTTTTACTTGGCATACCAAGTAAATAGTGTCTATACATAATTTTTTTTACTTGGGGACCCAAGTAAATAAGGCTGTATATAATTTTTTTTACATGGGACCCCAAGTAAATAGTGGCTATACATAATTTTTTTTACTTGGGAACCCAAGTAAATAGTGGCTATATATAATTTTTTTACTTGGGACCCCAAGCAAATAGTGGCTGTATATAATTTTTTTACTTGGCATACCAAGTAAATAGTGGCTATACATAATTTTTTTTACTTGGGGACCCAAGTAAATAAGGCTGTATATAATTTTTTTTTTTTACATGGGACCCCAAGTAAATAGTGGCTATACATAATTTTTTTTACTTGGGAACCCAAGTAAATAAGGCTGTATATAATTTTTTTTTACATGGGACCCCAAGTAAATAGTGGCGATATATAATTTTTTTAACTTAAGATCCCAAGTAAATAGTGGCCATATATAATTTTTTTACTTCGGATCCCAAGTAAATAGTGGCCATATATAACTTTTTTACTTGGGATCCCAAGTAAATAGTGGCTGTATATAATTTTTTCTGTATGCAATTTATACACAATCTATACATGCACCCAACTTCACATTTGATCTTATATATAAATTGCATATAGATTGTATATACATATATATTATACAGACATGTCCATATGTCCAATTACATATGTAGGACTATATATAATTTTTTTTTACTTGTGACTACAATGTATTCATTCTTCGAGGGAGCAAGAGACTCGAAGTGGAAGAGAATAAGCGGGCCACGCGTTGTATTTCGAATTCCGCATGCGTTTGAAAGCGACGCGACGCGCTCGTTCGACGGAATGTCTATAAATTAAATCCAACAGTGGAAGACACAAAAACACGTGTATCTCTCGCTCTTTCTCTCTCATCGCGAAACCCAAATAAATAGCCGTGGGTCGACATGCCTTTGAACACAGGTCGTGGGGCCCCTCGAGGCGTATTGGCTCCAGTGCGCTTTCTTCGGCCTTGAGAAATCGTGCGAATTATACCGTAAGCCCTGAATTTACCTCCTATTACTCACAGCTCATCAATCGACATAAATGTCTATCTAGCTCTTCAGGTTAACATACTTTATTTTCTACAAATTGACATAATAAATAGTTCAGTAATTCGTAATATATATATAGAAAAAATAAATAACTGATATAGAAATATTAAATACATTGATAAAAATATTTCGCATAAGCTTCCATTAATGGTAAATAAAACACGTTTATATAAACTGGTACATTAAATTTGACATGCAAGTGAAATGTAAAATTACAGTATTTTCTACTAAATACTAAAGAATTAGGAAATTGAATATAATAAAAATATTGAATACGAATAAAAACTTCTGCAATTATGAAACATAAAAATTATCAAATGTATATCTTGTACCGTATTAAATAATGACACAAGAAAAATATTTATTCCCTTCGATATATTCTGCTCTTTTGATTCTCGTTTCGATATAGTCTGCTCGTTTGATTCTATCTCTGCTTGTTTTTTCAAAAAATATAATGCATTATTATTTATTATACCAACATGTATAACACACAATCGCACACAACGACATTAAAATTACCAACAAGGGACAAAATAAAATTCATTCTGAGCAAATCAAAAACTCCTTTCCCAGTTACTACTTGGCATGAGTATTATCGAGTAATGTCAACATCCTGTTACATCCACGTAATTAATCGATGACGATGCAATATGAGTGAATAAAAAGGAAATGAAAGGCGGCCGCCGAGATTGTTTTCTTGGATAGTATGTCAAAAGCGATAGCCGATCAGAACCTCGATCAAATTGGGTTAATAATTGCTGCGAAAATACCGGAAGTGAGGGAGGAAGTGGGGGAATCAGGGTAACCAATCGAGGACGCTTACATTAACATCTAACGTGGGTTTGAAAAATGGCTCGTTTCTTCTTTGCAAGACACAAGCGAGAAAGAGAGACAGACATAAAAAAATCACGACAGTGGGATTCTGTGTACAGTTAGTCGTGGACCAGAGCCATCGCTTTCTTTCTCTTTTTCTCTTTATCACACGGGTCTAGGAGTTTGTTGGGATAGACGGCTCGTGTGTCGACGTTAGTGCTGGACGACGATCACGACGTCGCACCGTCGAGCGAACAACGCCCTGGGCGACTTCTCTCGCATTCTGGGTTACCCTGGTCTTCTCCATCGCTATATACATATATATATATATCTGTACCTAACTACGTACACACGTGTCCATGTTGAGCGTTTGTCAATGTATATGGCAGAGGACAGGTCGATCGACGATATCGGTGCCTCAAGTTTTGAAATAGAAACCTGATTCTACAGGCTTACTACTACTCAGCCGGAGGATCAGAGACGGATGACTGCAGCTGTAGATCATTGATCCAAAAAAGGTATTGTGGTATGCTCTCAACTGATTATTGAAAAACAGCTGCGTAGAAACTCGAGTAGAAATTTTTTGGGTTATATTAGGCACAAATCGGGCCCTAGGCGGGCCATAAGGGAGCCCAGTCAGGGCCCGGTCAGGACCTGGCCAGGCCCAGATTAACTTCTGATATAAGGCTCCAAATGTTTGTGCCTTAAATCAGGCACAAATCAGGCCCTAGTGGGGCCATGAGATGGCCCGGACAGGGCCTTACAAGCCCCAGATTAACGCATGATGGAACGCTGCAAATTTTTAGCCTTATATCAGGCACAGATCAGGCCCTGACCAGGCCATGAGAAAGTCTGGACAGGGCCTGATTAACGCCTGATATAACGCGCCAAATTTTTAGCCTTACGTCAGGCGCAGGTCAGGTCCTGATCGGGACATTAGATGGCCCTGACAGGATCTTACCAGCCCCAGATTAGCGCCTTATGTAACGCTCCAAACTTATACTTGTCGTTTTGATGATATTGAGAATTCGCACGGAGGCGTTTATTAGAAAGCTGGTCTCTCTTGAATGAACGATAAAGTGTAAGTAAATGAGTTATAGGATGTTTACTAAGCGACGGAGAAAGATCTGACGGCAGAGCGCTTGATGGTAATAACCTGAGGGCTATTTGCATTCTGGGTTACTCGGATATGTGTTGACGCACCGGACTTGGAAGATCTCGCACCAGTCAAACACGATCCGTCAGTCAAACACGATGACGTTAGTTATCACTATAATTAGTTTTGAATTAGAAAGGCCATGATGCGGGTATAAAATCATTATTTTCATATCGCGAAATAATGTTGATTACATGTTCGGTACACTGTTGAAATTTTTACAAATTTACATTACCGGAAATTTTATTCATCAGCTGATATATTATATTTTATATACGAGTGTAGTAAAATTACAAATTTTTATATTACATATATCTCACAATATGTTTAAAATATGTTGAGATATATCATCGAAAGAGTGTAAAAAATATACCTTTCCATATATTTTATGCATAATACAAAATATATTTAAAAAATAATATTTCACGAAAAAAATGCCATATATTGAATTATACTGTTCATATGTTTTTTTTTCTTGTTAATTTTCAATTTATTTCCATGTATATATTTTTCATATAATACATAGCATATATTTGTAAAAATAAGATATATTTAATAAATAATACATCTTGGAACGATAATAATATACTTTTGATATGTTTATTTTCAGTTTACTTTCATCGCGTGTATAGATCGGTTCAACTAAATTAAGTTGTCTTAAAGTGAATTGCATTTAACTCCATTTAAGAAGTTATCTCGACGTTCGAACGGAGGAGTTCCCGACACGAGTATCCTTCACTGGGAGGGACAAGTGCTGCTCGATTGAGCTAACACAAGCCCTGATAACATCGCCGAGAGGCGTCGAGCATATATATCTTGACGAGTTTTTGAAGGTCCGCAACTGTAACACGCCCGGTAGTTGCTACAGTTAGAAGCACGTCGGACGATGAGTGCTTTGCGTAACGAGGAGGTGTGTTTTTCATCAAATTACTACATCGTTTTTTTTCCTCGTTTATGTTTTTTTATATTTTATTTCAGTGCATCATACTGCACGAATTCCTCGACGAGCCTGTTAACAAACTAGACATTCTAGAATGTAACTGTAAAACCAAACATAACCTCGACCCTTTGTAGAGTTGTAAAATTATGTCAGGTTTTGTATTATGCAATTGTCATGATGCTTTTTTTCATCAAATTGTATCATAAATTTTGTTCAAGCTTCAAACATTTTTTTTTAAATGTACTGTTATTTAATTTTTATGCCTATTCATACGTTAAAAATTATTCACAAATTTCTAGAAAATATAACAAAAATATAACGAGTTCGAATTATATTGATTTATTAATTAATGTTGAATCAGAAGTTATTTTGAAGAAATGTTATATAATCAATGTAGCGATATTGGAATGGTTGTAATAACAAACTATTTTCTTTTAACAAAAAATGTAATAAATCTTAATTTTTTTATAATGCGCGGTATAAAAAAAATTATTTCATTTTATTCGAAAATGCTTGCAACTTAAAGTGCATCCATTAAATTTCCTAAAGGATGTACATTTTATTATATTTGATACGTACAATTTTCTTCATTGTTAAGAATTACATTTGCGTAATAAAAGTTAGTGCTACGCTTTACAGAGCCAATATCGGAGAAGTAATAACCACAAGAACCATTTTCACTTTTATAGTCCTAGAGGCAAAAGTCACGGCTTGGCTTGGTTATCCTATAGCGCCACTTTCACTGCCATGCAAAATAACGTTAGGCGTTCATAATTATCCGGAACAATGAGCGAGAGCTAGCAAAGAGTGGGAGAGAGTGCTATCCGGATCTTTATAGCTATTTACTTTTTTGTAGAGTAGAGCAAGACGTTGCTCTAGCAGACAGAATGGACAGTCAATTTTTTGTCGTCAACTTCCTCAGCTTTGCTTTTTTTCTTCATAGAACTCGACGAAGCATTAACAACAGAAGGAAAACGTGATCTATTACATCGAAAAAAACTGTCTGGAGTGACAGCAAATAAATTAATGAATAAAAAGTGAGAAGAAAGTAACCGAGAGAGAAACACAGTTAAATAAAGGAAAAAAACTGAATCTATGCCCAATTCTATGTTTAATATATAATTTTTGTCGAGAGAGACAATTGATAACTGAAAACAGTCGAGACAATTCGAAATTTTCCAGACAATTGAAAAATGTCGTGAGAATTAAAAAATATCGTGAGAATTGAAAAATGTCGAGAGAATTGAAAAATATCGAAAGAATTGAAAAATATCGAGAGAATTGAAAAATGTCGAAAGAATTGAAAAATGTCGAGACATTTGAAAAATGTCGAGAGAATTGAAGAATATCGAAAGAATTGAAAAATGTCGAGAGAATTTAAAAAAACGGAAGAATTCAAAAATGTCGGGAGAATTTAAAAATATCAAGAGAATTGAAAAATGTCGAGAGAATTGAAAAATGTCCAGTTTCAATTGAAAACTATCCAGATCCTGTTCTAATAATTGAAAAAATGTCCAGAGTGACAAATAAATAGATGGATAAAAAATAAGAAGAAAGTAACCGACAGAGAAACATAGTTAAATAAAGCCAAAAAAAAAAGAAAAAAAACCTGCCGGAAGCTAAGCAACGTAAACGACCAAGTAAAACGTGTGGAGTTCAGAAACCCCTCATGATGGCAACGTCCGCGGAGAGAGACAATTGATCGGACGTGACCCGTTTCGTGTTTAGAAAGCGAACTCTTTCGCGAACGCGTACGGGTCCGGCACATCCGCGTTCGCCTTTCTTCTCTCGTCGCTCGCTAACTCGTCCTCTTTACCTCGCTCCTTGTACTTCGCACGAGATTTAGTTTTCTCGACTTCACAAACTCGCGTCACTTTGCGAAAAGCCAGAAAATTTTATGAACAGACAACGCAACTTTTGCTGTGTTCAACTGGACGATGACAAGGCGAGAGCGTAATAATACCAGAGTGCACAAGAAACGAAGAAGAAAAAGTAGGTCAAACCACGTCGTATCAAGACACATACACACATACATACACTTTGCCATGTACAAGTGTAATACTCGAAACCGGTGCAAGTTTTATCTGAAAGAAATTTTTATGCCCATCCAGTTGGCACTGGCGCAATGCATCGGCCAGTTATACGGGTTCCCCATAATAATGAGAAAGCAAAAAATAAAATGGAAGATAACTCGAACGAATTATATGAGAAATTAAACTATTGTTGGGAAATAAATTTCCGTCACTTAATATTATGGACGTAGCGTTTAGTGAGTTCCATTCTCAATTGCTAGTAAAATAAGCCTTTGCTACGAATAACTATTTAGAATTACTGTGATATTAGTTTATGTATATATTTTTATATTTATATATATTTTTTGCGTTATAATCTAGAATTTTTAAACTGTCACTTTATATTGAAAATTTATAAATTATGTAAAAGGAGAAAAATCATTATTTAATACATCATGATTTTTTTGATATCGATAAAAAAAACTGCAGAAAAACTCTAAAATAATATTGTGTTGTGTATTAAATGTTTATGCAACGACCATTTTAATTTTTGTAAATTTTTAACGGCTTTTGTTTCGAGAAAAATGGCTTGAAAAGTCCACGATAATGTCTGCCCATTCTGGATCATAGCTAAAAAGGTTGATATCTAATCCAGGATTTTTTTAAATAATTTCAAATTTTTAAATTAGGGCGCAAAATTTTTATTTAAAAAAATTCATGAAAAAACAATCAGTATATATTTTTTTAATTAAAAGTGTTTTTTCGAGTATATAGAATAGTGAAAAAAATTATGCGGAAAATTCGAAGGCTTCCTAAATATATATTCATCTTTTTTTTTTGTATATTCTGGAATTTTTTAACTTTCACTCTATATTAAAAATTAATATTAAATGTTTATAAAAAATTAAAAGGAAGAAATTCGTTAATAAAAATAATAAAATAAAATAGCAATAACACATCTATTCAGCCAGGAAGTCATCATTATCATCATCAGACTTTGTGAAATTTAAATGCAACTCTTTTTATCATGATTTTATGAATTCACACGATCGTGCAATGCGATTTAAATCGTGCGATCGGCGAGAGTGCAGTGAAGTGGGAAACGTCGGAAGAAAAAGAAGAAATGGATGTGTAGACAAAAAAAAGAAGAAGAAGAAGAAGGCGAATAATGTAGAGAGAGCCGTGAGAATTAGGCTGCTATAGTGTTGCCGTTGGGTTCTGGTAAAAACATAAGGAAAATGTGTATAACAGAAGTTTAAGGAGCAGCGACCATGAAGATATTTCGCGAATAAAAGTCGGGGATTAGATTTTAATTGGAAGACCGCATTTATGCAGACGAGAGATGCACTCGAGTCCGCTGGAAAACAGCTAGGTGAACCACATATTAGGAGCGTTCCAGTGTCGGCAACCATGGAGACTTTGCAACAACCATGGGGCTATCAAGGGACTGTGAACTCGAGGAGAAATTATAATTTATATTGTAACTCTGAAACTTCTGGTCAGAGTCGTAAATCAACGTTATAAAAAAAATAATAATTCGCATGTGCTTTTTCGTATTTGCATTATTTTACAAATATTATATGTTGTTTTTATGAAAATATATTTACTAAGAATATTTTGGAATTTTAGAATTTTAGAATTTTAGAATTTTAGAATTTTAGAATTTTAGAATTTTAGAATTTTAGAATTTTAGAATTTTAGAATTTTAGAATTTTAGAATTTTAGAATTTTAGAATTTTAGAATTTTAGAATTTTAGAATTTTAGAATTTTAGAATTTTAGAATTTTAGAATTTTAGAATTTTAGAATTTTAGAATTTTAGAATTTTAGAATTTTAGAATTTTAGAATTTTAGAATTTTAGAATTTTAGAATTTTAGAATTTTAAAATTTTAGAATTTTAGAATTTTAAAATTTTAAAATTTTAAAATTTTAGAATTTTAGAATTTTAGAATTTACTAAGAAAAAAATAACGTTTAGTTTCTTCAATAATTATTAAATTCAGTTGTCCATAATATTTGTGCGATTATATTTTAAGATTATAAATTTTTATAATTTTAATTCAAATAATATTTTTTGCGGGGATTTAATTCATTCAAACATATTTTTTCTCTGTTCTCAGTTTTACTTTAATACAAGAAAATGGATTTTACACTATCGGAAGAATGGTAAACAAATTATTATTGAAACAATAATTATCGAATGAATGGTAAACAAATTATTATTTCACGATGTAAATCCTTGCAATATTAATTGTCGTTTTTCTCCCCTATATAATGAAATCTCAACTATATATAGAGCAAATATTCCTATACTCAAAGGTTAATTATCTAAGAGAGATTTCAACGATTCGTACCGAAGAAAAAGGAAGAAGACTATTTTGTAGTACTTCTTGAGGCATTGGCATAATGAATCGAATGCTACTACGAATGCGGTAGAACAGCACAGAGTTGGGGGAGGAGAAATCTTATAAAAGCCCCTGCCATCAAGCTAAGTGGTAGGCGTGTGTTTGGAAAAAAAAATGAGGGTCGGAGAAAAGGAAGAAATGGGAAGAGGGCGAGCACCGACTCTGTGGTTGACCGCAGGATTGTACGACTAGTGGAACGACCAAGGCCGGTAGTAGGCGAGGCGCTTAGAACGTGATGAATGACGCGTCACAATTCTATTCAGTTTCTTTTTTTTTCTCGCTACTTTTATCATTGCTATTGAATTTGTCAATGATCGGCTGGTAGACGATCGAGAATCTGTACCGATTGATCGTACGATATCGGAAGAAGAAAAGAATTTTTTCTAGATCCTTTAAATTTATTTTTTGTTATTATATTATATAAATGTACTAATTTTATTTTATGAGACACAAGAAATTGTACATTTAAAGCGAAATTTGGACTCAAAATTATAAAATTTTGTTTTTTGTGCTAACGAATTGTTGATTTTAATTAGATGATTATTTTACGCTGATGTTATAGTTAATACGTTTTTTTGCCCGTTAAATAACAATTTTGCAAAAATCGGATTTTATATTTTTACGAATAAATGCGTTTTTTTATTGTGATATTTTATTTTATTTGATATTGAACAGCTTACCAAATTTTTCAGAATTGTTGATGCTAATTTTTTAAAATGGAATATATATGCTCTATTGGCAATTACAGATTACTACATTACTCGACTAATTAAAGCTCCATTGTAATTAGGAGTTCTAAGTTTCAGTCACTTGATCAAAAATTTCATTAATTAGGTGAAAGAAATTAGATCAACATGAAGGCTTAAAATTCAACAACGCTAAACGAATTTCAAAAATTGTTGTCATTTAACTCACATTAGAATTAATATATGTACAAAACATATGGAATATGTTATATATTCCATCTTATTGGCGTTGTAACTACATATTACATCGTTCTTATATATTTTCCATATATTCCTCATATATTTTCAAAAACGTATAAGAAAAATATATGCGAAATATGCAACTTTGTGGAATACATATATATTGTATACATATTTTTTTTCATGTGAGAAAATTCATATGCTAACTAGTGTGGACCCAATTCCAGGCTTATTTAAAAAAAATTTTAATCTCACCCAATAGAATATTACATAAAATAAATAAAATATATAATAAAATAGTTGTTTTCAGTAATAAAAAGAATTCTCGAAAAAAAAGAAAAAAATTAATTAATTAATGAATTGTTTCCAAAATGTTTTTTTTGTCGTTAAGCGATCTTTTAAGGTTAATTTATTTCAAAATTTTAACCATAAGCTAGAAATGAGATAACAAGATAGTACATTTTTTTAAATTAAGAAAAAAAATCGTTTTGAAAATTTTCAAAATTCTTTAGCGACCTCTAAATAATTTTTCACAAGCTCTATTTATCCTGTGTATTGTTATTTTCACCGTAAACAACAATTTTATTGGATGAGATTAAAAATGAAAAAATACACTTGTAATTTGGTGCACCAAATTACCCAAAAAGCGCAAATGGAACTATTAAAAAATTCCTTGAAAACCGCGACAGCTGGATCGCTGATTTCTGATTGATGCAATATAAGAATGCTAAGCCATAATTTGCTCGAGAAAAAAAGACAATAGAAGCCAGGGTGAAAAATCGTTCGAAATTCCCAATGGTCTGTCTTACACGAGATGAGAAGGGATATAAGGGACCAAGGGAAGAAAATTATGGCTAATCGAGGGTCGAAGTGGTGCCTCATCGAGGGGGGCTGCCCTTAAGTTCGCTCTGTTTCACGTTGGCCATCGGCAAAATACGGAAAATCGTTGGAGTCACACCAACAGTCGTCCGTTTGAGCCGCTTTGAGCGGTAGAAAAATCGTGTAGGAGCCGATATACGCATTAAGGCGTAACGCACCTGTCGAAAAGTCGAGAGGTTCTCCAGCAGTTCGGTTCTCCTCTCTCTTTTCCCATGGGAATGTAACGACGGGCGATTTCGTTACGGCCCAGAAACCGGCAGGTACTCTCACCAACGTTCGAACCATTTTTTTTCCACGAGCAACGAAAAAACCGCATCAAGAGCGCGCGCGCGCGATAATGAAAATAATCTTTTGAACAAAAGCACGGGAAAAGAATTTTTCTCGAATTTCGAGTAAGGCGCTACGATGAAAGGTTCATAATTGGAAACTTGAGGGTGGAGAGTTTTTCCATAATCTCTGCTGGCTCAAGTTTGCCGTGGAAGATCGATGAAGTCATTTCGTTCTAGGCGCCTCTGAGTGTTACAGATATAGATTTTTTTTTTCTTCGAACTTCGTGGTACGTTTATCAAAATGAAAATTAGGCTGAATAAAAAATTCATTAGGGCTGAAAAGAGAGACTTTAATGATTAGGGTTGGGGAGAGGTGCTAGAAAAACTATATTTCTTCATTCCTCGTGTATTCTCACTGTGATGTATGGATACAAAAAATATGGGAACGTGTATCTCGTGCCTGTGCAGTTTTTTCTTCCTCACAGCTTTTTTTTTTAATTCATTCAATTTTTGAAGGATTGTCAGGATCTAAATTAGGGTGATTAAAAAATTCATTAGGTTGAGAAAGTGACCTATTAGTGGCGGTACTCGTGAAAGGGCGTGTAAAAAATATTTTTCTTTATTCTTTATCATAATAAATATAAAAAAGTTGAAAATTTAACCGACCATTCCGATTTTTAAACTACAGAAAAATTGGCGTGATGACAAATGAATGACTCACTTGGTATGGAATGATCCATAGACTCCGTGAAATCGTAGTAATACAGTCAACTATAAAGTGACAATTATTAATTTTTAGTCAAGGCGACTATTTTCATAGTTACGGTAACATTTTGGTAGTTATAGTAACTATTTAATAGCTATAGCAACTATTAAAAAAAGGATGCAAAGTAGAACTTTGAACATTGCTTCCTCATTAACTTTTATATTTCGCAACGCCGCCACTATGAGGAAGTTTCTTTATTTTACTTCTGGCTTCCTCATAGAGGAAGCTTTGCGAAAGATGAAAATTATTGACGAAGCAATGTGCAAAGTTCTACTTTGCATCCTTATTTTAAATATAAATTAAAGAAGTACGTAAACAAATTTTTTTCGAAAATTCAACATTTTATAAAATCTAAACCGCTTTATGTATTTCGCTTAAATTCAATACCGATCGTCATTTTTCATTGCTTTATTCGTCAAAATCTGTTTAAGCTCATTATCTAAAAAATTGTGGCAGCTGCAGAACATATAGAGATTTTTTAAAAAATTCAATGTCTTATAAAATCTGAACCACTTTACCAATCTTCACCAAATTCGATATCTACTACAACTGGATGTTAATTTTACCTTGTAAAAGATTTGAGCAGGTTTTGTCGAAATTAATTTGTATAAGAACGAAAAACGAAATTTTTTCGATAATTCAAAATTGTATAAAATCTAAACCGCTTTATGGATTTCGCTCAAATTCAATACCGATCGTCATTTTTCATTTCTTTATTTATCCAGAACTATTTAGCTCATTAGCAGAAAAATTGCGAAAGCTAGAGAACATACAGACTTTTTTCGAAAAATTGAAAGGCTTATAAAACCTGAATATTTTTTTTCATTTTTTTCGAAAATATATACATAGGAAGGAGTGTTGCTCCTCCACCAGCATGCCAAATTTCAGCTTGATTGTTAAAGCCGTTTTCGAGATACAGCGGTTAGAATTTTGCAAGCGTGCCACACACACACATTCATACATCCGGACATTTTTTCTAAACCACTTTTTCGCCGTTTTGAACCATCCTGAGTGTCCTGCCATGAAAATCTCGAAAACATTTCTTTTTTTTATGAAAACAAAGCTTCCTCTATGAGAAATAAAAAATTCGTCGTACAAACTAAAAATGAATAGCTGTCACTTTATAGTTACTAATACCATGAGTATCTCTCAGTGTATATTGCAGACTAGTTACGAAGGCTCGTGCGACTCAAGTGAGACATGTGTTGTGTCTAGGTGTTGTCATTGCTACCTGGATAAAGGTAGAGCCTGGATAATACGTGTATGGGACACGAGAAGACGTTTCTCAGGAAAGAAAGCTGGTGCTTGCTACTCGTCGAAAGAAAGAAGTTGATCCGCGTGTATGTATCAGTGCGATGCACCCGCTGCATGCACTCGTCGGTTGCAACGTGCGCTCCTGTCCACCGGCCGAGCCCCTAGAGTGCATCTTGGTGCAGTTGTGTGCGCGCGCCGTGTATTTACGAAAGTGCACATCGAGGGAAGTATAGCGTCGGCAAAGAAGGAGAAAAAGACTAAGGAGGAGGAGGAGGAGGAGGGGGAGGGCACTGCGTCCGGCGCAGTGACCTACTATCTTCGGTTCGGCGGCGCTCTTGTAGTGTGTATAGCACCCATAGCTTGAGGACGCACTGTCCTCAACACATACGACACATACATTCACACACACACGTACACACACACACACGTATATTTTTCATTCCACGATTTACAATGGTTAATGAGCGGTACGTGCCCGATTGCAAATAAAACAGCAGGCGAACAGCTCTGTTACAGCTGCGCTGGTTGCAAACAGCCGATTTTCGTTGACCCGGAATCTAATGGTGGAAAAAATAACATCGCCAGGGAGAGAAATGTTATTTAAGTGACATTTAAGTTTTCTGATGTGTCCAATATTTTACGAATATTGCAATTGACACATTTTTTTTGGAAGAGCCGATTTTTGTTGATTCCGAATCTAATGGTAGAAAAAATAACATCGCCAGGGAGAGAAATGTTATTTAAGTGGCATTCAAGTTTTCTGATGTGTGCAATATTTTAGGAATATTGCAATTGACACATTTTTATGGAAGAGCCGATTTTTGTTGATTCGGAATCTAATGGTGGAAATAATAACATCAACAGGGAGAGAAATGTCATTTAAGTGACTTTCAAGTTTTCTGATGTGTGCAATATTTTACGAATACTGTAATTGACACATTTTTTAGGAAGAGCTGATTTTTGTTGATTCGGAATCTAATGGTGGAAATAATAACATCAACAGGGAGAGAAATGTCATTTAAGTGGCAGTCAAGTTTGCTGATGCAATATTTTACGAAAATTATAATTGACACATTTTTTAGGAAGAGCCGATTTGTGTTGACATGGAATCTAATGATGCAAATAATAACATTGTCAGAGAGAGAAATGTTATTTAAGTGGCAGTCAAGTTTGCTGATGCAATATTTTACGAAAATTATAATTGACACATTTTTTAGGAAGAGCCGATTTTTGTTGACATGGAATCTAATGATGGAAATAATAGCATCAACAGGAAGAGAAATGTCATTTAATTGACAATCAATTTTGCTGATGTGTCCAATATTTTACGAAAATTATAATTGACACATTTTTTAGGAAGAGCCGATTTTTGTTGACATGGAATCTAATGGTGGAAACAAAAAATTGTTGACATGGAATCTAATGGTGGAAATAATAGCATCAACAGAGACAGAAATGTAATTTTACTGACACTCAATTTTGCTGATGTGTGCAATATTTTACGAAAATTATAATTGACACATTTTTTAGGAAAAGCCGATTTTTGTCTACATGGAATCTAATGATCGAAATAATAGCATCAACAGGGAGAGAAATGTCATTTAATTGACAATCAATTGTGCTGATGTGTAGAATATTTGACTAATGTGTTAATTTACACATTTTTTAGGAAGAGCCGATTTTTGTTGACCCGAAATCGAATGTTGGAAAAAATAGCATCGCTAGGGAGTGACATGTCAATTAGTTGTCAGTCTACTCTGCTGATATTAGCAGAGTAGACTGTCAACTCTACTCTACTAGTCAATTATAATTTCAGTCAAATATTGCACATCCCTGCATATATATGCAAGGATTATAATTTTATTATTATATATGCAGGGATGTGCAATATTTGACTAAAATTATAATTGACACATTTTTATAAAAAAAGCCGATTTTCGTTGACCAGGAATCTAATGGTGGAAAAAATAATATCGCCAGGGAGTAAAATGTCATCTAATTGACACTTTTTTTGGTAAGGGCCGATTTTCATTGACCCGAGGAGAAATGTCATGTCATGTTCGAATGACTGAAATTAATTGTTAGCAACGATTGGTTTTTTAAGATAAGATTTACTATGTAGATATTAATCTTGATAATTACTGTCATTCGAAAAGAAGAGTATCTTAATGGTTTTATCGATATATACACTCAGAAAATGGGAGTCTTGGCAACTGTCAATTAATATTTTTAAACATACGACTACTTTAGTTTCGCAACAAATAAATTTTTGATTCAATATAATTTTCTTATTGGAAAATTTCTATTAAACTTTGTACGGTTATCTTATCTACTTTTAATTATTTTCAATAAGATAACTATAGTAATATAAAAATAGTTGCATTAACTAACAATTAATAGTTAACACGAGTATCACCATATTTATTTTGAGTATATTATTTTTTTTTCTCTAGGCACTAAATTGAGATTTCAAGATTGCACGGTTCGATAATGTCTTACCGGTGAATGACTTGGAAAATGGTAATTGAGGGAGGAACCGATTTTGTTTTTCAATTTTGTTTAGACACATTAGTAAAGTAAGACGTTTCAAGGGTGGAAGTAATCACTGAAGTTAAAATTGAGTGGAGCATTTGAAATGATTACTTTTCATTTTTCCAAAAATTTATTGAAAAAAAACTTTTTTTATAGTAATCGTTAATCCTTTATAATTAAATTTCTATAGAATAGAAAACCTAAAGTAAAGTCTCAAACTAAAAAAAAATCACTTACTGTGAAGTTCAATTCAATTGCCAATAGACAAAATAAAAAATGCCACCAAGAAAAAAATGTGGTATCATTAATTCAAAATTACAAAAATTCTCGACTATGTTTTTGAAGTTTTCATAATTACCGTTAATATTGAATTTAACTAGTAATTACTGTTACCATTTAATAACTGTAAAAAGTCGAGAAAACCACAAAAATAATCTTTCTAAACAAATATCAATATTAATACTTTATAGTTGCTGGGATGATCACGATTTTTTTAAATTTATCAACATTATGACTAGTTCGTAAATTAACTCTATTACAATTCTATTCACAGACACTGCAAACAGAATTGTAATAAAATTTGCATTATTTATGAGCAATAAAGCTCTCGCTACTTCAAGTCGTTGACAAATTCACTCATGCGTATGAATAAGTTAACCGATTGAATTTAATTCGTCGATTTATTCGTGCAATATTAAATTACAAATTGTACTCACGAGGGCCAGCAACAGGGGCAATAATAGGCTGAGGGTGGTCCTTCGTATACTCCTCCGCGTTCTCTCCATTGTGTGTGCTTTCTGTAACGAAAAAAAAATCCAAATTTAATTCGTGATATCTTAAAAATTCCGGGTCCTCGAATTAAATAAAAAAATTAATTCGTGACGTCGTGAGCAATGAAAAAAAAAGAAAAAAATTCAGGGTTTGTAAAGAAAACGCTCCCGACCTACGCAAAGTCTCATTAATTATTGTGACAGGTAAATCTCTCAATTTTACTGTGAACATCTCATCATATTTGAGCAGGTAAAGATCATCATTAATCAGGTGCGTGAATGACACCGGTCACAATTTTCCGTAACTCACGGACGTAAATCTAACCGGTAGATCCTTGAATGAAAGCCCCGAACGTAATTCGGTGTGACCGTAAAGCAAAATAAAAAATGTCTTTTTAATTCATGCGTCGCGGTGGGTCTCGATTAAATTCCACGTAACATTAAAAAAAAAAAAATTTATGCCCCTTAAGACCTTTCGGTTCATTTCTTTAATGATTCAAATTAATCATCGTGGGATAACGTCGAATTAAAAATCCACTGCGAAGCTTACAAACAAAAACCATTCAAGGATCAACAGACGGTAAATAAATTTAAAAAACACTCGGAAGCACAGAAAACAGACGAAATTTTTTTGGCGAATAATTTTTTGATTGTAAAAATTTTGTTTGTGAGCAATTTTTTGTATGCCTTTAAAAGTCACTCGTAAACACAGTAAACAAACAAAATCGTCGAACCCGGAAGTAACGAAAATCGTAGTAAAATCCCAACTTTCGCTTAAACAAAAATTCCAATAAAACACGTAAAAAAATAAAACAAACAATAACCAAAATAAATGAATATTAGGATAAAACACACAATCACAAAAGCCATTTTATCTCGTACGAGTAACACTTTTTATTTTATTTATTTATTTTTTTCACCTTACTTCCGTAATCCTCTTCACTAAAAAAAAAAATCTCCAGTCACGTTTAACGTCCGGAGGTGAGCAAAATATCGCCGCGATATTTGACTAAAACCATAGACAACGATTATTCAATTTTGAATAGCACAACAAAAAAAACGAAAATTTTTTAAAAAATTTTTAATTTAATTTCCGGACCGCGACGACAACGGCAACGATTTAATATTGGTTGTTCTTCATCGGGTCGATGGGCCCTACGAGTCGGTTGGGACTTTAGGCCCAGAGTGGCTGTCGTGGCCGGCGGGGACTGACTGAACCTGCGAGTGCCACTCGTCGCGGCAACGAGCCGCGTCCCAGTGACCTACTCAGCATCTCGATCGTTCGTGTGAGGCCCCACTACTACGTATATACATCTAGCATTAAGAGCCTAACGCACCTATACACATAAATATAGACACACACACAGAGAAGGGGCAGTGTGATATATATATATATATATATGTGTGGAGGCAGTAGCAGTGTAGAAGCAGGAGCATCAACAACAGCACCAGTGGCAGCATCGATCCCCCTCCCCGCCCCGCTAGCTCTCGTGCCGCTGGGTCCCCGGGCCTTATTTCCCCCACTCCGTCATAAGGTCCCGCCTTGTGCGTACTGGTGCGCGCGCGCGCGCGATCATCGGCCCGCGTCTCGCTATCCCACGGGCACAGGTGAAAGACTGGGCCCGAGTGCGCGACGCGATTCGCGCCTCGTTTTCCTTCAGTCAGGCCCAAGTATATAAAACAATAATTTTATATATGTAGAGTATATGAAAGATATTGTTGAAAGATTTCCAGGTACAAACTCGCCGCACGAACTATACGGGCACAATGAGTCGCTCACCCGAATTTTCCGCAATAACAATGTCGCGACGATTTTCATGGACTTTCCGCCAATGTTATTCTGTTTTTTTTTGTGCTCACTCAAGGGATCTTTCCAGTGTGAAAAAAATCGATTTTTTTAGTATATACGGTAAAAAATATCCTCTCAAATTTTTAAAGCGAAATTCGAAATACTTCGCTGGCATACTTTACACCGAGAGAAAAGATTGATGCCAAAGAAATGGGTGGATTGATTGTTTTTTCATTGATTTCAATGAAATAGTGCATTTGAATTTCAAAGTGAACATTTCATTGCCTGTAAATAAAGATTTACTTAGTGAGCATATAATAAAGAAACAGTTTAATTGTTTTAAAGAGACGTTTTCATTGGTTCAAAGAAACGTTTTCATTGATCTCTCTCTCACACCTAACCTCACTTTTTTGTTTTCCGGTTCTCCCGAACGAACGACTTCGAGTTTCGAGGAGCCAGAAGCTTAGCCTATTTCTGCCGTACTTCCTTACATACTCACAAAATTTGAGCTTTATCTGTCGCGTACTTCAGGAAAAAATACGTTTCGAAATTTTGAGCTGGTAATAAGAAGGTTTCATTGAATCAGAGACGATATCTTTGAAATCAATGAAAAAGGTTCATTGTTTTAATGAAATGTTTCTTCGAATCAATGTCACTACTTTTCATTGAGTTTGAGATCATTCAAACAAAAGATAGTATTGAAATTCAAGTGTTTCATTTCATTGGCAAACATTTTCGTGAATCAAATGAAACTTTTTCTCTCGGTGTATGGAATAGCATCGCCGATTAGTCGTAAGTATACAATTTAGGTATATGAAATTTTCACACTCGAAACTTTTTTTTAAAGCTGACGCTTTAAAAAAATAAAAAAATAAATGCATGTAGAATTTTTTCAGATTTTTAAATTATAGCATTCGATAGTCATATCGAATGCCATATTTAAAAATCTGAAAAAATTCTGAAAAATACTTTGTTGAATATTTTTTATGTTATTCGGCGACATAGAAAATGCATGGATAATTTTTTTCCGATTTTTTTTTAATTCAGTTTTTTAATTATTAATATTTACAGGTTAACAAAAAACACCAAAAATTTCTTCTACCTTTTTTGTGTTTTATGATGTTTTTTCATAGATACATCCACACAAAATCTTAAAAAATGTTAAACTTTGATGGAAAGACTAGATCTACAGATCTAAATAAAATCAAAGTTAATCATTTTGTAAGATAAAAAAACATCATAAAATACAAAAAAGTTGAAACAAATGTTTGGTCCTCTTTCGCTTGTCGACCAAAAATTTCGTTCTTATCGTAGTATTGTTCAGATTTTATTTCGGATTTTTAAAATCGAGCATTTTTTGTTTACCTTTAAATATTAATAATTAAAAAACGTAATTAAAAAAAAATCTGAAAAAAATGCTACATGCATTTTTTATGTCAAAGAATAACATAAAAAATCGCGAACCAGATCAGTTAAGGTGACGTTCGGCCGTTGGTCAAGTTGGCATGGAATACTCCATATAATCTTCAAATATATCCAATTTATACATAAGGCCAACTGTAAAATAGTGTTTATATATAAATTAGATATAGATTGCATATAGAGCGTATTCTCTGTTTAAAACTATATATTTACTCGATATACCATTTTTTTTACTTTGCTCAGAGACAAATTATAAAAAACTACAAAAAATAAAAGAGGTAAAAGCGGTGTAGATGCATAGGAATTTTCCAATAGGTCCCCGAGTACGATGAGGGAAAGGGGGGATGGGGGGAGGGGGAAACGATAGGAAAAAGAAAATAAGGTGCAATGACTCCACGATCGATCTCATTGCATACCGATCGATCACGATCGATTTCCGATTCCGTGTCTAATGAACGTGTTTTGGATTGAAATAATGGCATATGGCCATTGAATGTTTGCGGTATTTAGGATAGCAAAGTGTCAGGCTTTGTAAGACTGTAGACGAGTCACGAAGGCAAATAAATTTACATAACGTCTGCCAGACGATAAACCTCCGTGAGAGCTCTTATTCTCGGTTTACCGAGCAAAAGCGTAATCATGGGGGGAACTAGTAACAGACTGACCCAGATACTTGAAGCACCCGCATCGAGGTACAGTCGGCCAGAGGCAGTGTAGTACACACTGACAGCAGCAATACGGAAGTGTACAGCGAAAAGGGGGGCGACGCCACACGGTAGATAATTCGTGAAAGCGCGAGTGAACGCCTCGTTTCTTCATATTCTCGCTCGTTTTCTTTCTTTCTTTTTTTTTGCACTGGTTATGTTATAACATAATAGCCACAGCCCATGGCGCTTATCTTTCTTCTATCGCCGTTTCGTTCTCTCTCTCTCTTATTCTTGTTCAGCTGGAATGAATAGTAATAGATACCGAGCTTCCAGGAAAATTACTGATAAGGGCCTCAATAAATATCTGACACTTTCACACGTCCTCAATTAAATTAATTTCATGGTAATATACGGGAGAGAAAAAAAATTGTATCGGAAACTGGAATAGATACAAAATTTGATGGTAAAAAAAAATAGTTGGATAAATTGCCTCCAATTGGGCCAATAAATTGGATTTCACAACCAACTAGTTTATCGGCCTCAAGTAAATTAAATTCACGGTAAAATACTGACGAAAAAAAATTGAATCGGTAAATGGAATGGATACAGAATTTGCTGTATAAAATTAATTGGATGAATTGGCTGTGATTGGGCCAATTAATTGGCCTAATAAATTACATTCAAGGTTAAATACAGAGGAAAAAAAATTGAATCGGTAAATGGAATGGATACAGAATTTGGTGTAAAAAATACTTGATTGAATTGACTTCTGAACTGAATTGCGATAAAATTTGTTGGGCCAATAAATTGAGTGTCACAACCAACTAGTTTATCGGCTCAACGAAGAAATAGATTTAACCCAGCCAAAATAGTCGCCTGGAGCGTTTTTTCTTCCTCCCTGTAAAATAGTTTGGTGTTTTGTATGATAACGACACACAAGCCCTTAATGCACCTCAATAAACACTTTCACGTGTCCTCAAAAAAAAATGCATTTCACGCAGCCGAAAAGGAAGTTAAGTGAAATTTAATTGTTACCTGTACGTGGGTAGAAAGCGACAATGGTCGAAACATTGCATGGAAGATCACAAAATGTTGGGAAAACACGCAAAGTGAAATTAGGAAGCTTCTTCCGGGTTTTAAGAACAAATAAATCAAATCTAATAATAGAATAATTATTAAAAGATATTTAGATAGATGAATATTACTATACAAAAACGTGGAATTTACTTCGACCACCGAACAAGAATTAAAACAACCTTAAATTGCCTTAACTGCCTGAAAAAACAACAACAAAAATTGAAAAAAATCGTTAAGTCGATTACAAAAACTTTTCCCAGATTTGATATATAAATAAATTAATGGACAAAATATCCTGCTGTTTTCCACGAAAATAGCCTGAAGACCCTTAAAGTACCTCCAAACATCCTCGACACTTTCACACGTCTTAAAAAAAATGGATTTCACTTCAGACATCTAAAAAGAAACTAAAGCGATATTTAATTGGCCACCTTTGCTTGGGCAGAGAGAGAACCCAGATTTTCGGAACAAAGCGTGGCGAAAGAACCCAAGAATGAAGGAATAAAGAAGGGCTCGAACTGAAGTCAAATACTTGCTTCCGGGTTTAACAAAACGAAGTGAATTCAAGCCCAGTATTAAAGAAATATTTAGAAGGGGGCGAATATAGTCAAGGGTGGCACCCCTCGTCATGACAGCCCTTCCACCCCACCCCCCGCCAAAGGCTAAAAGGGGTTGCTGCGCAGATCCCAAGAATTTCAAAGCACAAAAATATACTCCGACCTATTTTTACCTGGAGACCCCAAGAAGTGCTTTGCACTAATCTCCTTGGCGCCCTTTCGCCGGTTTCATCCCTCACATCGTCGACTTCTCTGAACTCTTAGCCGCATTTTTTTTTCTCCCTCTTAACCGTCCATTTTTCTCTCTTGTCTACAGAAAAATACAGGGAAGCTGCGAACGAGTCTACCAAACATCAGTGAGAGTATAAGCTTATGCCGCTCTCGTAAAAATCCCTGGAAAAAAGACAGAGACAGCAAAGCGTGTATTTTTTTCACAGAGTCACGATGAAATATCACTTTTCGCCTTTTTCATCGAAGTCGAGTTTCATATACATTAGCCGTGAAGGGCTTTGCGTATATACACCAGTCGCCGCCCAAGGGACAATCGAGAAGAACCCGAGCAGAAATTTTTAGCGTTATTTCAGGCCCAAATCAGGCCCTGGCCGGGCAATGAGAAGGCCCTGACAGAACCATCTGGCACCGCCAGATTAACGCCTGATGTGACGCTCCAAATTTCTACTCTGGATGGGATAAAAAATTTGACCTCGCTATCTCGAATTTTTTGCAAAAGTTTATGCAATAATGTAAATTTTTAAAAAATTTCAAAACTTCGTAAAATCCGAACAACGTTACCGATTTTGCCCAAATTCAGTATGAAAGGTCCCATTTCTACTCCGGAAGGGATAAAAAAATTGGCTTCACTATCTCAAGTTTTTTGCAAAAGTTTATGCAATAATGTAAATTTTTGGAAAATTTCAAAACTTCGTAAAATCCAAACCGCTTTACCGATTTCACCTAAATTCAGTATGAAAGATCGCACCCCTTTGCTCAATTTTTGTACAAAGTTTTAACCCCGTATATAAACATTTGATCGAGTTAGAGCGTTTACGGACATTTTTCAAAATCTTAAAAATCTCCCAAAACCGGAATGCGTCGAGGGATTTTTGTAAAATTAATACCAAGTAGAGATTGACTAATACTTTACCGGGCATTAAAATTTGAGCTGATTCGGTCGAGTAGTTGACGAGTTATCGTCAAATGAATATCACACAGACACACATACATCGGGACATTTGTGCTAAACCACTTTTCTCGATATTTTGAACCATTTCAAGTATTCCGACACGATAAAATATCAATATAAAAGTAAATGTGACATCAAATTACCACGAATTCTCTGAGTACTTTCGTTTTTGTCCAATTTTTTGCTTCCATTGAACGTCTTATTTTCTCGAACTTCTTTCGCATCAATTTTTATGGCGATGAAGATGATTCTACATTTAGAAGTCGCATTAACCAGTGGCTAATGGTCGGTACTTTAAGAGTTAGCCGGAACGCTAACTCTCAATGGTCGACGAATCTTGTTGAATTGTATGAAAAAGGAGAAGAATAAGAAGCCGCTAGGGAGAAAAGGGCTGTTTCGATGACTCTGTAGTTGTACAAATTCAATTACGTACAGTTTGATCGACCAATTCGTTCCTGCTCCACACCTCGCTTTTAACACGGTTAACGCATTTCCCACCACACAATTTATCAATGTTACAATACAAATCGTTAAGGAGCTTCGATTGTCGAATCTCTGGCTACAATTTCAATTCATCTGTACGAACCGACTAAATTCCTCGAACTGACAATAAAACCTTTCAATAAATTTGTAGTTGAATTCATTATCGCCCGATCTTGTTAGCTCCCTATATATTAGTATTAATGACAATTGAAAAAATGAAAATCATATTTTTTCCAGTCGAGAAAATATTTCGTCTTTTCGAGTAAATATTTTGTTGAATGAATAAAACTATCCAATACATACAATATATATGTCAGATTATATATGTTTTCGTATTATATCGTCAATCCAGTCCAGTAAATCTATCGGAATTCGAACTCGTTTAATATTCAATTTCCCCAATGAAATATTAATCAGTTATTTTCAAGTACAAGATACTCGAATCAATAATTGGCTTTAAAATAATTTTATTCCGTGTATTTAGTCATATTTTATCCTCAAAATTGCTCCAATTAAATATTAAACAATATTTTTTTTCAATTAAAAATAAATATTTAAATATTATATATAAATAATATTAATATAAAATAAATATTTAAATATTATATATAAATAATATTAATATAAAATAAATATTTATATAAAAATAAATAATTGGCTTAAAAATAAATTTATTCCGTGTATTTAATTCTACTTTATCTTCAAAACTGACATCGACAACTTCATACCGGTTGAATTACGAAAAAAAAAAGTTTAATCGAACTTCCTTTTCGACTATTGACTTCCCACAGTTAATCAGTTGAGATTTCGAGTATAATTTGATATAACTGTGAAGTGAATGGTCATTGGTCTGTGGGACAAGAAATGACGGGCGGCAAACACGTCGAAACCGTAAAACGTCAATTTGCATGATTTCCACCTCAACCAAACTCGGCAAAGACCATCCCGAGTGATTTATCTTGTGGCGATAGGGCCTAATTAAAACGGTTCGCGTGCGTGACGCGAAGAACGCACGCGCAACATTAAGCGGAAGGCTAAAGAATACGACGAGAACTCGTCGACGCATCAATGTGGAAAGGTCGGCGGCTTCTCTTAGGAGAAAGCGGCCCAAAATAATCTCAGGCGAATAAGACGAAGAAAGAGGTAGGTAAAAGAGTCTCGCACGGCGAAGTTAGCGCCGCGAGTCGCTCGTACACCTGAGCTGCTCAGCACGAGCACATCAAGTGGCTTAATGCTCTTGGCGGTTGGCTTCACGATGGTTTAACCGAGGAATCGAGAAAGCGAGTGGAATTCGACAGGCCCGAGCATAGAAATTTCGTCCCAAGACCCAAATAGCACGGTACAACGATCAGAAACACCTTAAGGCTTAGAGACTCAACTGAATTAACCAATTATCAACGCAGACTCGAAAATTCTTCTAACTCATTTAATTATCGAGAGATATTTATTATTCAAGGGCATTTTTGTTGTTGTTGCGTCAATATTAAATTTTATTGTGGAATGGAAGATAAATATTTATGCGGAATTAAAAATAGTGAAGAATTTCAAGCTGGAGTTTTGTACTGATTATTTAGGTCAATACTTCCGTGAAGCCAAGATTTGATTAGTTTGAAATAATTAAGATTTACTGAATTAACCGATTATCAACGCAGACTCTGAAATTCTTCTAACTCATTCAATGATCGGGAGATATTTTCTATTCGTGGACATTATTTTCTTGAGTATGGACGCAAGAAAATTAAATATTGGTTAAATTTTATTACGAAATGGAAGAATAATGTTTATGCAGAATAAAAATAGTATATAACTGGAATCTGTATTTTAAACTGATTGTTTAGATCGAAACTTTGGTGACGCCAAGATTTAATTATTTTTAAATAATTAAATTTTACTGAATTATCTGATTATCAACGCAAATTCAAACATTCTTCTAACGAATTTAATAATCAAGAGATATTTATTATTCGTGTGCATTATGTTTTTTGCTTATTGACGCAAGAATCGGTCAACTAATATTAAGGACTTAACTAAAATTTCACAATTTTGATCATGTAATAATTTTACTACAGACGTTTTGTAATTTTCATAAAAGTATTTGATTAATTAGTCTTCACGTACATAAATTTTATCTACAATTGTTCATTTTACAGTAAATGTTATACTAATCATTATTTCAGACACCAGTTTTTACAATTTCATATTAAATGTCACAGTAAATTGACAATTTTTTTTAAGAATGCTGTTAGAAAAATTGTGGAAGTCCTGGCAACTAAATAAATTTAAAAAGGTCTCCTTCTTCTTTTTTCTTCTCAAAAATATTGTTATTCGTCAAAGAGATTTTTTAAAGATTTTTAAATCGAAGCGTTGTTTAATTAACGTTTGAAAATTCTTTGAATAATATTATAAAATGAAAAAAAAATAGCAGGAGGTCTCGGCCCACTCTGATCTATGGTTCAAACGTTTTGTTGCACATCATAGTATTTTTAAGAATTTTTTGAGATTTTTAAATTAGAGCGTTTTTAGATAGCTTTTATTATTCATAACTCAAACATTTCGATAAAAAGAAATCTGAAAAAATTTCTGCATATATTTTTCAGTTGGAAGAATAACATAAAAAATTGCAGACAAAAAAAAATTCGAGGGTCAGCCGTTAACCAAGTTGGTATGGAATGCCCCATATAGAATATACGACACCATTTTTTTCTGAATGTGGGATATAGGAATTTGATATATTCCTACTGGTTATAGAGGGGGAAGCCCATTGCCCTACTGATTCTACATAGACGACGATGCAGTCCCATAAAGTAATGAAACTAGGCAAGCGAGGCGCTCGGAATTCTCGAAAGTGTTTCTCGCCTAAAGGCCCGGATATTTAAGCCCAAAAGCCGGGCCTTAAAAATCAAGGCCGTTCACCACTTGACACACAAAAAAAAAACGAAACATCAATGTGTAACCGACGATGAAGTATGGAGAAAAAAATAAGAGAAAAGCATTGAAACCGTTTATGGAATACGTGATTATCTAGGATGACGGAAATTTTTGTCAATTCATACACAACTTTCGTAGACCATAATTTGTATCCTCTTTAGGTTACACCCACTATACACTTGGCTTTTAAATTTTCGTTGTTAACTATTATTCTCTATTCTTTTTGCTTCTTAATGCGATATTTCGAGTCACGATTTTTGTCGTTACTCCAAATCTCACGTACTAGGTGGTTATTATAGTCTTCAACCTATTAAACAAAGCACTTCACTTGAAAATTTGAAATGAACAAAATCTTTTTTTTTTTTTTTTTTTTTTTTTTTCTAATAATTTTCATATTTTGGTAATAGAAAAAATGTATGATACATGTTGTGAATAAAAACAGACCGGTACTCTAATTTTTCAGTTAAATTTTTCAACAGTATCATTATGAAAATTAATATACTTTTATCTGAAGTTTTTATACATGAACCGGTATATCAATTTTAATATACGAATATGATGTAAAATTATATTAAACGCGATAAAAAAGTAAAAATTAATATAAAAATACTGTAATACTATCATATAATTGCACAATAAATTTAATATACCGATTTATGAATAAAAACTTCCAATAAATGTATATTAATTTCCTAAAAAAAATTTCACAGCACAAAATATCAACAGACTCGACACACGAAAAGTGTTTGCTTCGTGTAAACTGATGGAAAAATGTAGGTCATTGTGCGATAGAAAAACAAACCTTGAGTTTCCCCCAAAAAAAAAAATCATTTATAATAAATTAATTCGGATGAAAAAAAAAGTTAATTTACATGCGATTGAGGTCGACGAATATCTCAAATAAAAACAATCGTAAGGCACACACTTTGCCAAATACAAAACACATCGTGAGAATAATTTCTTTGCATTGTTGAACAAAGTATGCAAACCGCGTGAGAAAGATTTTTCAAGAATCCTCGCTGCTGGGCGTTTCGCTTACGACAAGGTGCAACTTGACAAAATCGCAGCACAATAACTGAATATGAAAGCACGTGCTCGGTCGAAAGCCGCAAACAGCTCGTCGTCCCACGTTCGAGATGACAAACGAGATCGCGCGACTCGAGAATAAATATCACAGTCGTGCGTCTTGAACGCAGACGGGAAAAATAAGACGAAGGAAAACCGGAGAAAACGCATTATGCGGCAGAGGTTATTCCCTAGAGAAAAGTTTCACGTCCTCGATAAACTTACAGTAAGTAAGATTAGACAGAGAAAAAAATAGAAAAAAAAATTAAAATAAAGCAAAAGCAATAATCGTACGCGGAAACTTGTGAAATTATACTTGAAAATAGAGTATATTTAAAATACATATTTAAACTTTTTTTTCCTTTTGAAATGTTCTAGAACAATATAAAAAAACACTCCATAATTTTTTTTTAGTTTAAAAAAAATTGTGTTTCTTTAATAACCTAAAATTTGATTTTTTCAAAAAGTACGTCGACGATTTTTTTCCTTTTTTTACAGTAAATTCTGTGTTCAAAAAGATTTTTTTTTAGCCTAGACCCAGAGTGGGGCGAGGCCTAAATTATTTCCGCTAAAAATAAGACAATATTTATAAAAATTACAAAAAATACCCCAAACTTGAATCGCTCTAAAAGTACGTCGATGATTTGTTTCAAAATTTTTGTTGTAAATTCTCTGTCCAAAAATGAAACTTTTGAGCCTCGAACGAAAATGGGGGACAGTCTAGAATAGCAACTAAAAATAAAAAAATTTTACGGGACAATTTTATTTTTAGTTGCTATTCTAGACTGTCCCCCATTTTCGTTCTAGTACCAAAAGTTTTGTTTTTGGACAGAAAATTTGCTATAAAAATTTTGAAAAAAATCATCGACGTACTTTTAGAGATTCAAGTTTGGGGTATTTTTTTTATTTTTTTAAATTTTGTTTTATTTTTAGCTGATAATCTAGGCCTCGCCTCACTCTGGATCTAGGTTCAGAAATTGCGTTTTTGGACACAGAATTTACTGTAAAAAAAGAAAAAAAATCGTCGGCGTACTTTTGGAGTAAATCTACTTTTAGGTAATTAAAAAAAAAAATTCTCTAAAATACTTTTTTTTTATAATATCTTACGTACAATTTACATTTTGTTTAAAAACGAAAAAGAAAAGATTTTAGTATAACATTTTATTTTTTAAGCAAAAATAAATAAGATTCTATTATATATCATCTTTCTTTTAAATCCCACATTTTAATGAATGTCGGTAAAATTTTATTAACGTTGAAAAAAAATATTAATGTCAGATTATTTACAGGATAAATAAATAACGAAGACTGAGTTCGAAAGTAATGAGACGATTTAAACTCCGGATCGCAGACGATCTCATATGCGCCACGTTTTTTTTTTCTTGCTGGATAAATATGTAGAATGCATGGATAATTATATCCTGGCAGGATATAGTGAGGTGGAACGGATCCGTCATAGGTCACATTCCAATCTATCTCTCGCTTTCACCTCTTTCTCTACGTACGTATATTTAATCTCCAAGGCATTCTATCGTACACAAGAGTACGCACTAGATATCCTGTCGTCTTTCTCCAGTTACTGTCCCCCAGTGCTTCTGGTATGACCAGGAAGCGAGAGATCCGCATAGTCTGGTTTCCTCGTCGCGGAAATCAGATATCAAGTGGCCTCCACTACCGTAAGGGCGTATATAGCTCCATACTATATATATACAACATTTTGGCTTCCTCAAAGAAGAAGTTTTGTTTTCGTAAGAAATTTTTTTTTCGACTTTTTCATATCGTGTCATGTCATGTAAAAAATTATACGTAGTTCGAAATATGGAATTGGACATATATATTTTTTTCATTGTGTTAAGGTTTAAAATGTTGGATAGTGGCAGCGACTTAATTTTTTTCGAGTGAGGGAAAAACTATTTTTTTTGTCGTAATTGTTTCGTGGGATTCGAATTTGATAAAAAGAGACATTTTTATTATAAAAAAAATAAAATGGCTGTCACTTTTGGTAAAATCCCTGGCCCATAAAATGATTTCGACAGAAAATGTTGTTTTGCCTAGCATAATATAAATATACATTTTCGGTAGAATAAAAGATGTCGTTTATCTTAAGACACGATTTTTTTTTGTTAATTTTGCAATTAATATCGTTCAAAATTACGTAATTTAATTTGAATCATTTTTGAGATATTAATGTTTTAGTTAAAATGATAAATGACTGGAAAATACAAACGACATTTTTTTTAATTTGAAATTTGGTGTATCTGTTGGAATTATAGAATCTGATTTTTATAAAAATAGCAACATATGAAGCAGGTCGAAGCCTTTGTTTGTGGTCATTTTCAAAAAAATTCAAAAATATGTTCAAATTTTATTTGGCTTTGCAATTTTCGAAAAATATCTGTACGTTCTCCAGCATCCGCAAATTTCCAACTATCGAGGTAAATAATTTTTTATGAATAAAGCTATATTAAAGGAGAATCAGTATTGAATTTGAAAGGAATTTTGAATTTAAAAAAAAAAACTTCATTGAGCTCTAACTCACGTTAAATCTCACGAAATCAACTGAAATTGTCTACAGATAAAAAATAACATTCCCCGTTGCTACCTACAACATTTTCTGATGATCGGTAAAATGGTTTGAATTTTACGTGATTTTGAATTTTTCAAAAACTATATAAGTAGCCACAAAAAAATTACAAAGTAGAACTTTGCAGATTGCTTCCTCATTAATTTACATTTTTCACAAAGCTTACTTTATGAGGAAATCAACATTAATTAATAAACTTTTTCATAGTGGTGGCTTTGCAAAAAACCGATGCAAAGTAGAACCTTACACATTGCTTCCTCATTCTTTTTCGCTTTTTACAAAGCCGCCTCTGTGAGGAAGTTTCTTTATTTTATTTTTGGCTTCCTCACAGAGGAAGCTTTGCGAAAGATGAAAATTATTGACGAAGTTGACGATTTCTAACATTTTACGAAATCCAGAGCGACACCAAGAAATTTTTTAAAAATTCAAAATCACGTAAAATCCGCACCGCTTTACCGATCATCACCAAATTTGGTATGTAGCAGGGCTGAATGTTATTTTTCCTGTAAAGTAGTGACATTAATTCGAAGAAACATTGCTTTAAACCCATGAACCTGTTTCATTGATTTCAAAGATATCGTCTCTGATTCAATGAAGCCTTCTTCTTACCAGTTCAAAATTTCAAAACCTATTTTTTCCTAAGGTACGTGGCAGATAAAGCTCAAATTTTGTGAGAATGTAAGGAAGTACGGCAGGAATAAGCTAAGCTTCTGGCTCCTCAAAACTCGAAGCCGTTCGTTCGGGAGAACCGGAAAACAAAAAAGTGAGGTTAGGCCTGAGAGAGAGATCAGAAAACTGTTTCTTTATTACATGCTCACAATGTAAATCTTTATTTACAGGCAATGAAATGCTCTCTTTGAAATTCAAATGCACTATTTCATTGAAATCAAAGAAATATTTCGTTGACATCAATGAAAAAAAAAATCAATCCACCCATTACTTTGGCGACAATGAAATCTTTTCTCTCGGTGAAGGTGTTTCAATGTGTTTGGTGAGGATAGATAATCGGCTATTGGCGGCCAAATTGGATGATGTTATTCCATTATGTTAAAGTATTTTTATTATACGTTTCGATCCTTGGTGTGGGTCCTTTTCAATATATGCATATGACTGCATTAATTTTTACTTATAACTAAATGAATCTCTGGTCTCCAGTTTCTCTGGCTTATGTGTACCGTGCGTCTGTTATGGCTGTTTATTTGTGTTTGAGGTTACCTTATTTTGTTGTCAATTAATTCTCTTATAAGTCACTACATTTTGTCTGTTTATTAAGCCAGAGAAGCCGGCGAGCAAATTATTCTCAATGTGTTTCAATGTGTTTCTCGTTCGACTCCCTCTTTATCCCTTTCTCGGTCTCTCTCTCTCTCTCTCTCTTGCCATGCCACTCATGTCCCTGCTGCTACTGCTGCTGCTGCTACTATTTTTATTTTCATACGTTTTTTACAGCAACCCTTTGTCCTCGAGGAGCCGTGACAGGTGCGCCGTGACGTAACACGCTGAATGTACCGTTATACGAGGTTTTGCCGGGAAGACGGGTACGAGGACGTGTGCAAGGGGTTCCCTACGGTGAAACCCCCTAAGAATGCAATTTATACTGCGGTACACGCGAGACAGACATGCTTGAGAAGCCACCAATTTCACGAGTACGGGAAAGTGATCGAGGTACTAGAACGAAAAATTCTCTCATATTATTACGAAGACGTTTTTTTTTTTTTTTTTTTTTAGTATAGAACGACTTGATTGCGAATTGGATTAATTAATTGAGATTTTTTTTTCGAATTTACTTCTGAGGTCGTTAAATTTGTTTTTTAATGGCCACTAATGTCGTTTAGAAAATAGTGATTCCGTTTTACTTCTTAATGAGATTTTTCTTTTTATTAAATAACACTTTAATTTGAAACAAATCAATAAAAATACAAATAATTAATAAAAATATTCTAAAAGGTAAAAAATAAATACAATGCCTTGATTAGAAAAATATTGAATTAATTAAACTTTCTTTAGTTGCAGTAAAGCATTTGTTACTATAATTATGTAATTATATAATTAGAGTTAAAAAATTGTCAACGAATTATATAATTATATAATTCATTAACAATTATATACTTTCGTTGAAAAATATAATTATTTAATTATATAATTCGTTGACAATTTTTTTTAAATCCACGTCTGATGTCACAGAATTAGCAATTGTTAGAGTTGGACTGGAGATTCGTAATAGCATAAAATATTATTTATCTACCTCATAAAAAAATTAATATATTTTTTTAAATCCCAAAATGATCAAAATGTATTTTTCAAAAATAATATCTTGATTAAAAATGGATTTAATTAAAATTTTTGACAATAATCTCCGGATGGAAATAAAGTATATAAAAAAATATATAAAAAATATATCCTAGATATTCAAGATATATATATTTAGAAAAATATATATTTGAAATGCATCTAAAATATATTAAAAATACATTTTTGTAATATTATTTTCCCGAAAATTCTACGTGTCAGATATAATTTTTTCATGAGGTAAAAATTTCATTTCTAAGGTTGTGACGTTTTTTTAAGCATACAAAGTCGTTGTCACGGATATAGTGACGGATTGTCGCGTGTTTTCTTGTCGTCTTTAACGCAGAGCAGAAAGCGCGAAATTGGGCTCCCTCACTGATTCTCTCGGACTCCACGTTTTTTTCTATGGTGCAACATGTATGTGTGGTCCTCGGTTGGTAAATTGGACGGATCGGAGAGCATGATGCTCAAGAGACGCGAAAGTTTCACGAACGACGACTCGCGTTCAAGTTAAAGAGTTTCGAGAGGAGTTCACATCAGTTTTGTAACGAGCTCTTTCAAATCGTTGAGACTGATTGACGTATCAAAGTTGAAATGTGGTTCACGACATAATCAAGAACAAAAACCTGCTTTTAATTTATTTTTACTCGACCATTAAATTATAAATAATTTTTATCTCAATTTATTATCATAGATTAGACAAGTCTTAATCCAATATTAGCATAATGACAAACAAAACTGACATATTTACCAAAATTGAATGAATTTCAACTTTAGTCAAAACCACCAATAAATAAAATACAATTGCCTTTAATTGATAATTATAAGGAAATTACACTGAGAATAAAAATTCAAATGATTTTTTCGTTAAGACTACCAAATGTTTTATTTATTATTATATTAGTTACAAATATTTAAAATATATTTGCGGTAAGAAAATATTAACACAGCGTAATAAAAAACTGCTTTCAATTTATTCTTACTAATCCATTTAATTATGAATAACCTTTATCTGAATTAATTATCATATGAGTGACGAGTCTTAATTCAATGTTAACTCAACGACAAACAAAATTGACAAATTTCAATAAATTTCAACTTTAGTCAAAACCATCAATAAATAAAATACATTTGCTTTTATTTAAGAATTATAAGAAAATTATATTATTGAAGATAAATGTGGATCACTAAATGTATTACCTTCACTAGTTAATTAATAAAAAATATTTATTTTTTTATCCACAATTTAGATATAATTCAAAAGTGAAGTTATTTAAATATTTGTTTATTTCACGAATCAAATTAGAATTTTTCGTATTTTTAATAATTGACTCTTGAATAATTTGTAAATGAAGTTATTTAAATATTTGTTTATTTCCTGAACGAGATTATAATTTTTCGTATTTTTCAGGTCGTATAATCTTCATAATCATTGAGACCGATTAACGTTTCAAAGTTTGTTCTGCTTTCAATTAATTCTTACTCATCGATTAAATAATGAATAAGCTTTATCAACAAAATTGATAAATCAACCAAATTTCACTAAATTTCAACTTTAGTTTAAAATTAAAGTTTTTAGTTTAATTTCAAATTTAATTTGAACTTGATAATTATATTATTTTCTTATAATTATTAAGTTCAAATTAAATGATGATTGAATATAAATGTGGATTACTGCAAATGCATTAAATCTCCTAATTAATTTACAAAAAAAAATCCATATTTTAGTTCGGTATATTCAAAAATGGTTATTTAAATATTTGTTTATTTCATGAATGAGATTAGAATTTCTCGTGATTTTCAGGTCGTGCAATCGTTCGAATAGTGTTGTTGTCCCGCGCACAGATGCAAGATTGTAGCAAGAGTCTTTCTCTCTCTCTCTCTCGCTCTTTATCCGAGGAAGCAGAAATCTGTCTTTCTCTCTTTCTCTTTTTCTCTTGCTGCGCCCACGGCCTTATTCTCCAGCGCGGTACCAGCGAAGAGGAGGAAGAACGCGACTGAGCAGCAGCTCAACGAGAGAGAGACGTGAGAACGTTGACACACTGACTCGCTACCCCACATACCCTTTTGCCTTTTCGATACGTATACATATACACACGAGAATCCAACGATATACGTATACAAACATAAGCGCACATGTGCCATCGCGATATCCTGCGAAGAGGAAGTTACACGCCAAGAGATTTCATTTGAGAAATTCTTCCATCCACGATAACCGGAAACAATTTTTTTTTTTTTTTTTTTTTTTTTTTTTCGTAACAAAAATTATTAAACGATTCTGCAATTATTCGTAACCGCAGAATAATGGTAAACCGGAAGTAAACACTTTCGAGATTCAATTCACTGACCACTTGTCACACTAATTGTATTTTTTTTTTTTTTTTTTTTTTTTTTTGCGAAAACAAACCTTTTTTCGTTGTCGGTTGTATGAGATATAATCCTATGGCACACACACTTGGCACTGTTTCTTGTTTCTTGAGAGTTCGAGCGATGATCGTGATACGAGTATTTATTAAATACGAGTATTAATAAAAATATTAAAATTGCCGAAATGAACAATTTTAAGGAAGAAATATCGAGTGGAAACTGGTCTCGCGACTTTGGCGGAGAGTGTGTTCGTTGTGAGGCTTTCAGATTCGAAACGTCTGCTATATACTCTCCCCTCTCTGTATATCTCTCTCTCTCACACTCTCACACGTCAATCCGGCCTCTCCTCCGATATATTCCTCCTCGTTGGCTTTCACCAAAAAGCCTCACGAGACCTCAACGCAAACGGCTATCCGAAGACGCTGGAAAAACTATTGTCACCTTGGACGAAAATTTATTTTGTTTGCTCATTTTTTTAAATTTATTTATTTATGTATTTATTTAAACGAGAAAATCCCGTTTACAAAAAAATGGGAATATACAGAGTGTTTCAATAATAATATAATATATCAGAAAAATTATTTTATAACAATTAAAAAAACTCGCGACTGAAAAAAATGAGTGTAATTGATTAATCAATTGGGTTAATGAAAAATGTTTAAATAAGAATCATTCGCAAATTATAAATGATTCTTATTTAACCATTTTTCATTAACCCAATTTGCTTATTAATTACACTCATTTTTTTCAGTCGAGAGATTTTTTAACTTTTATACAATTAGTTTTGTTTCTCCGTCTTTAAAGTAATTCTAAAAAATGCGGGAGTAAAAAAATGGAGTTACACAGAGTGTTTCAATAATGTCAAATACAAAAATGTAAGTATTTTATATTTCTCTTTTATAATTATTTTTTTTTTTTTTGCAATTTTTTTTTTTTCATCGACACGATATCGTTGAGAAATAAAAAAAAAAGATGATGGTGAGTCTTGAACGAAGCCTTCCAGTAGCGTTGGCGTCAGCCGGATCCAATGGACAATAATTTAGCCGCTATCTTGCCCGGTTAACTTTCTTTTTTCTTAATCATCCGCAGGCCGACAATAGGACATCGAGAGCGTACCACCCGGAGGTTGAATCACGTATATTGCGCATGGAATAACAAGTGGATTTAGCGCTATGTACTAATGCACCAGTATGAGACATTTTACTAAGTGAGTTTGCTTGTTTTGGTGGCGTATTCCAAAAACGGAAGCTTCGGACCGCAGGAAAAGTTTCAGCGAAAGTTGACCTGTGTTGTTTTTTTATTTTTTTTTTTTTTTTGGCACTACATATTTTTGTTGGAAATTTCATTCAGTGCATGTAGTTATTTACAGGCCAAGAAAGGATTTCATAGAAAATATTTAAAAATTGTCATAAAATTCATGGAATGACAAGTGGATTTAGCGATTTGTACTAATGCACTAGTATGAGGCATTTTATACAATAAGTTTGCTGTTTTGGAGACTAATAATCCGAAAATGGAAGCTTCGAAAAATAAAAGTTGACCTCAGGTTTTTTTTTAAAATTTTTGCCCTATATATTTTTGTTCGCAATTTTATTCAGTGCATGTAGTTATTATAGACTGTTAGAAAAGACTGGAAGTTTTTATGCGTAAGCTGGTCAATTAAATTTACTGCACAATAGTGATGTAAAATTAATGTATTTTTAGAATAAATTTGAAGCATATTATAAAAACTTGCACATTGCTTTCTCAGTATTTTTTGCTTTTTATAAAACTTCCTCGATGAGGAAGTATATTAATCAATTTTGGCTTTCTCATAGAGGAAGCTTTGTAAAAAGGGAAAAATAATGAGGAAGCTATGTACAAGATTCTGTGAATTCTGGAATCAGAAACGGAAAAAAGTTACTTTTTTTAAAATCATGGTGAAAAGGTTTATAACTGGTATTTTCTGTGATAGAATATACGACTTGAGAACGATAATAAAGACCAAAATTCGATGTGTGAAGGAAAAAAAAATTTAGGTTGGTTTTTCTGACCGGAAATCGAATCTGTGAATTTTGGAAACAGATTTTATTTTTTCTATGCAAATTTTATATTTTTTTAAAGTGACATATCGAATGACATAATTTAAAAATCTGACAAAATTCTGAAAAATACATTATTCAATATCATAATTTTCTAGCTCATAGCCAAAGGGGACAAGATTTTTTTTTAAATAGTTTTTAAGCTTTTTTATTTAAAAAAAAATATTAAAAAATAGAAAAAAATAAATCTACTACAGGCGACTGGTCAAACGTTTATTTATGTAAACTCGGATTTTATAAAAAAAATTCAGATTTTTAAATTATGGCATGCTGGCGCTAGAATGTGGCTTGTATGGTGCTGGAATAGTTTTAGTTCAGAAAAGTTTGCAGCCTTGCTTTAAAAAAATTTAAATGGCACTAGTTTTGAACCCCTTGAGTGATTGAACTGATGCTTAGTTTACCCATACTCTACTTGTGGACCAAATTTGAGCCCAATATCTTAAAAATTGCGGAAGTTAGAGCCCGAGCTGACATTCTCCAAAAAATTAAAAATGCCATAAATTTTGAACACCTTGATGGATTAACTCCAAATTCAATCCCATACCTTGTTTAACGACAGTTTACTCGTGGTTCAAATTTGAGCCCGATATCTTAAAAATTGCGACGACTATTGTGCTAACAAAAAAATGTGCACACACACACATACTGACACTTTTTCAAAACCACTTTTCTCGACGTTTTAGACCATTCTGAGTGTCCTGACATGAAAATCGCGAAAAAATTTTTTTTTCACGAAAACAAGGAGGAAGCAAAAATCTTCCAAAAAATCTGAAAAAATTCAAAAAAATCCGAGTTTACATAAATAAACATTTGACCAGTCGCTTGTAGTAGGTTAATTTTTTTTTAAATAAAAAAAGCTTAAAAACTATAAAATGAAAAATCTTGCCCAATTGGCGATAAGCTAGAAAATTTCAATATTCAACAATATATTTTTCAGAATATTCTCAATTTTTTAAATTATGGCATTCGATATGACACTTTAAAAAGATATTTAAAAAAGAAATTTGCATAGAAAAACTAAATAAAAAAAATCTGGTGCATTTGAGGGTCTAACCAATCCTACAAAAAATTACGAGCCAAATCGGGGAGATCGAGGGTCAGACTCAGGACGAATCGTGATGGAATACCCCAAATATTTTTTAAATATTTTTTTAAATGAGGAAAGTTATAATGAAGCCAGTAATGATACACCAACGCAATCCAGTACACGCAACGTTAGGTAATCCTCCTGGAGTGGCAAGTGACACTCGTGATAAGCATAGCATTGGCTCGAATGACGCAAATGCTCGTGACGTTTTGTGTTTGTTTTTTTTTTTCGGGAAACTGTAGAAAGTGAAAAAGTTTGTGTTCCGGCTTGAAGATTCGTTCCAATCCATTTCTCCGGAGTACGCGGTCAGCTCGCACGTCATCGAGTCTTTGCACCTTCGCCGTGGTTGGTTGTACCTATGTACGTCGGAGAGTCGCGGGAAGGAAAGCTGAATTATTACAACAAGCGTGCGCTGATTCCGCTCCAGGCTCTCTTGCACGCAGCCATAGCCCAGCTGGGTCGGATATACCCACGATAGTGGAACGGTGGTGAAATTGCGCAATTTTTCCGAAAGAACCATGTGATCCTCTTTGACGTCAGCAATCATTCACGTTGCCGTGTATATAGAGATTTGCTTTTGGCGAACGTGCTTATTTAAAAAAGAAAAAAAAATTAATAAATCCACAATTTAGAGAGATATATTGAAAAGTGAAATTATTAAAACATATATTTATTTCTTGAATGACAGTAGAATTTCTCGAGTTACAAATAAAATTGACAAATTTACCAAATTTCAATAAATTTCAACTTTAGTCAAAACCATCACTACATAAAATATCTAAACCTGATAATTATAAGATAATTATATTATTAAAGATAAATCAGGATCACTGAATGTGTTACCTCTACTAGGTAATTTATTTTATTTTGGTTCCTCCTAAAAGAAGCTTTGTTTTCGTGCTTTTTTTTTTATCTTTTATGTCAATACACTCAAAATGGTTTAAAACGTCGAGAAAATTGGCTTTAAAAAAATGTATGAATGGATGTGTGTATGTGTGGCCGTCAGTCAAAATTCAAACTTATATATCTCAAGAACTGCTTTAAGGGTTCTTTCCAGTGTGACAGCCCGAAAAATAGCCTATTTTCACGATTTTTTTTCGGACTTTATACGCCAATAAATCTGAAATTTTTATGACATATTAAGGTAATCATGAATAACAGAAAATGATTTTTTATAAGACGATTTTTGTTGTTTACATTTTTTTTTCATTGTTGAAAATAGTGTTGATAATAAAGATAGCCTCATGGTGGACATCCTAGGGGTCGCAAATTTGAACTGAAAAAGAAACCCCTGAGGATTATTAATTAGTATGAGATTGGCTATCGCGCTATGGAGGCTTTTTTTAAATCAAAATCGACAAAATGGCGGCGGTTTGAACAAAAAGCACCGATTTTAGCCGTTTTTTTCGACAGTTTTTCTTTTTAAAAAATGGGACAATTTAAAAAAAAACAGCTTCTATAGCACGATAGAGACTAGCGTGAAGAATGTTCTCCTAAAATTTGAAAGCGATCGCTTGAAAACTGTTACCTGGAGAATGTCCGCCATTTTGAAAAATGTCGTTTCGAGAAAAACGCGTTTAAAATTTCGAGTGCAGAAATTTCATATACCTAAATAGTGTACTTACGACTAATCGGCGATGTCAGGTCCATTAAGTATGCCAGCGAAGTATTTCGAATTTCGCTCTAAAAATTTGAGAGTATGTTTTTGACCGTATATAATAATGCATAAGACAACAAAAATTTCGATTTTTTTGTCGCACTGGAAAGATCCCTTAAAGCCCCTCTTGAGATATAAGTTTGAATTTTGAATACCGGCCACACACCTACACACACACGCACATCCACTCATGCATTGTTTCTAAACCACTTTTCTCGATGTTTTGGACTATTTTCAGTGTTCTGACATGAAAATCTCGAAAAAAAAAATGTTTCACGAAAACAAAACTTCCTCTATACGGAAGCAAAAAAAAATATTATTATTAATAACTCAATTATTATAAGCATATGCTAATTCCACTCCAGGATCTCTTTCACATTTCCATAGCCCAGCTGGGCAGATATACAGCGGCTATAACCGCAATAGTGGAACGGTGGTGAAATTGCGCAATTTTTCCGAAAGAGCAGCGTGAGCCTCCTTGACGTCAGCAACCATTCATGCTGCCTCGGCGTATAGAGCTTCCGTCTGGCGAACGTGCTTCTCCTGCTGGTGCTTCAACGACGTTGCGGCTATTGCTGCTTTCACACGGATCCGCTTTGTTACGAACGACAGCACGCGTTCCTCGTGCTATCGAGCGAGAGGCCGGAATTGAAGACAGAAGACATTCTCTCTTGAGACGGAACGACGGTGTCGGCCGCAGCAGCGCTTTCGACCATCCTCAACGCATTCTTCATCCACTTACTTAAGTATACCTCGACGGAATTGGCTCGGATTGGATATTTCACTCGGTTGCACTCGAATGCCTTTATTTTATTGTTCACATACATTTCACGTTTGTGATCGGATTACCGGAAATTCCCAGACTTTGAGCACACAAAGATGCTTGTTACTTGAATAACGTGAAACGGTGATTTACAATTTTACAAGATTTACAAGATTTCTCGGGAATATCTTTAGGAGACGATTTCTTCTTTGCACCGTATCGCAAGTGTGACGTGATGTTACGCGATGTGTGATAAGATTTCTTGACACTGATTGTGATCTCATCGCTTAAGGAGGTCACGCCATCGTTTTATATCAACAGAATTATTATTGCGAATATTCGCATGAGACTTTGGTGAATGTTTGTTCAGACTATTTTTCGAAAAACTCTCGAATATTTCTTACAGACAGACAGACATTTCGTTAATTTGTTAAGGGAGTAATTTGTCAAGCAGAAACAATTCATTTTCTGATTAATGCATTTTTTTCCTTAATCGACTGATAAATTTAAGCTTTTTCAACTCTGATTCCTCATAGGATCGCTCTATACCCACATGAAATATCTCTCTACATTATAAAAAGATCTCGCCGCCGCCGCCGCCGCCGCCGCCGCCGCCGCCGCCGCCGTGTCAAGAATCGAGGGACTTAGAAAAATTTCAGGGGTCTTTCCCATACTTCCTGGAGGTCCTTCCCATACTTACTGGAGGTCTTTCCCATACTTCCTGGAGGTCCTTCCCATACTTACTGGAGGTCTTTCCCATACTTCCTGGAGGTCTTTCCCATACTTCCCGGGAGTCTTTCCCATACTTCCTGGAGGTCTTTCCCATACATCCCAGGGAGTCTTTCTCATACTTCCCGGAGGTCTTTCCCATACTTCCCGGGAGGTCTTTCCCATACTTCCTGGAGGTCTTTCTCATACTTCCCGGGAGTCTTTCCGATACTTCCTGGAGGTCTTTCCCATACTTCCTGGAGGTCTTTCCCATACTTCCCGGGAGTCTTTCCCATACTTTCTGGAGGTCTTTCCCATACTTCCCGGGAGTCTTTCCCATACTTCCTGGAGGTCTTTCCCATACATCCCAGGGAGTCTTTCCCATACTTCCTGGAGGTTTTTCTCATACTTCCCGGGAGTCTTTCCCATACTTCCTGGAGGTCTTTCCCATACTTCCCGGGAGTCTTTCCCTTACTTCCTGGAGGTCTTTCCCATACTTCCCAGGGGTCTTTCCCATACTTCCCGGGAGTCTTTCCTATACTTCCTAGAGGTCTTTGGGGAGATTGTACTTTTTTGGGGGAGATTGCGAGCGCGCGCAGCGCGCGAGCCACAATAAAATCCTAGTATATATATATATATGTATATACAAAAATATACGTACTCTAAAAAATGGTATGTTTCTCCTACATCTTTGCGAAAATATATGACGAATATATGGAAAATATATGGGGTTATATAAATATTCCACCGGTTATCGATAGGGTCGCGACCCTCATCTTTTTTTTGGAGATTTTGTAGATCAATATGAAAAAAAAAACACTCTAGAATTTTTTTAGGTTTGTTTAAAAATTTGTTTTTTTTAATTACCTAAAATTTTATTCCCAAAAAGTACATCGAGATTTTTTTATTTATTTTTATAGTAAATTCTGTGTCCAAAAACGAAATTTTTGAGACTACAACGAAAATGGGGGCAGTCTAGAATAGCAGCTAAAAATAATTTTTTATTTTACGGCCGAATTTTTTTTTTTTTTAATCTAGAAAAATTTGTAGAGTATTTTTTATATTGCTCTACAACATCTCAAAAGGAAAAAAAATATGAAGGTCGCGACCCTGTCGATAAATGGTGGAATGTCCCATATATAAACGATATAATATGTAGTTAAAACACCAAAATGTTGTACACGTTACATATATTTATATTCATGCAGATCTGATATCTTATTATCTTTCAATATCATTCCAAACCAGTTAATCGCAGGCGTTTTGTTCGAGACTATTACAGTGAAGTTATGAACTGATTTACGAAATATAAAAATGACTTTATACCATGGAGAAACATAACTTTTTAGATTTTAACTTTTGTGAGTCTAAAAATTCGTTACCAAAGTAAATAAAAATTCATAAAAATTTGAATATATAAATTCAATAACTAATCATTATTTTTAAAAAAATCAAAATTAAAATATCAAGTGAAATACGTTTTCGATATAAACCCCATGTCAATTTTTATTTACTTCATAAAAGTTGCAAGTATAATTAAATAAAGTAATTATAACTACGAATATAAACTGCCTCTTTGATAAAAAAAACTCTCAACTTCATACGAAGCTAATCGACTGGTCGAGTGATTAAAAAACTATTTCTATCTGCATCATTTTTCTAATAAAAAATAACCAAGTATTTTTTTAGATGCGAATAAAATATTCTGATTAACTTCCGGCAATGACCTGAGGCAACAAAATCCATTACTATTCTGTAATTTATATTGATAGAAATCCCAAAAATCCAAACACACACATATCCAACTTAATGTCTATATGGCCAACGTATCGTTGGATGGATAGACTCGGAATTGACCGATTTCGACTAGCATAAGAATTAATTTAACGACGAACCGGCGCTTGGGCCACTACAAATTTACGATATCTATACACCATATAACACATGATGGGGACTAAAGGAACCGATGAATTTCGAGTACGGGACAGTTTGGTCTTGGTCGACCGGTCGAACGGCTAAGTCGAACGTAAGATGACATACTTCCGATTTTTTTTAGCTCTCCGACTCCTCTCGCTCACTTTTTGTTTGTCTGAGTATCGGTGGCTCAGTGACGCGCCCATTAAATTAACATTACAAATCACACGAGCGAGTGCGAAACCACGTGAATAACATACAGTAAAACCTCGATTAGCCGGGAACGAATTTAACCAAGCATCTTCCAAGGCTTTTTTAAGTTAAAGTTTTAAAAAAAGCAGTTAAATATCCTTGATGACAATAATTTAGTAGAACTGTAATACAATCGATATTTCACTTAACTGAAATTTTTCATAATTGATGATTTCACAAATTCTATGTAAATGACAGAAAAGATAATAAACAAACACTTCGCTGTACCGAATCACAATTGTTTTTCACTGCTCATTTGCTGATAAATCTATGTGTATATTTCAGACCGAAGTATCATAACTTTTATATTACCTTACGGTCCAAAAATGAATTAAACATTTTACATATATTATTTTTCATATTTCAGGTAAAGTATCAGAAGCAGTGAAGATTTTGGAGTGGTTTTCAATACCAAAACTACATTTTAAACATCAAAGGCACACACCAAATTTCACTGCGGTCCACACTTTTTTACTAAAGTTATTGTTTTCGAACGATACTGACAGAAGGGCGGACAGAAGGACGGACGGACGGACGGACGGACGGACGGACGGACAGACGGACAGACGGACAAACGGACAGACAGACAGACATACATTTTTTTTGGATTGCAATAATTTCTCTCTTACATACTTTGTATGTAAGAGAGAAAGTACTTTGATGGCAAAATAAAAACAATGAAAGCTTTACATACTAATTTACATTATTTAACAATTAAGTATAAGTTGTACCAAATATCATTGTAACCAGTGAAAATAAAGTTATAACGTTAGCCACTATTGACTTATGCACTTTTTCAGTTTAGTTCGGATTAACCGGGATTTCGATTATCCGGGAATTCTTCGGTCCCGAACATCCCGGTTAATCGGGGTTCTACTGTAGTAACTGAGTGAATAAGCGAGATATAAGGCTGGCGGGTTTTCATGGATCATGACGAAGTAGCTGCGAAAAAAAATACAAAGTTGTAGCCCTGTACCTGTACAAGGCACTGTGAGACATTATTTTATGGTCCACGTGTGTGTAAATACACGAGTAGTACCTGTTTCGCTCGCGGGGTGTACACGTGTACTCGAAGCCGAAGAGCGCGATGATCGATGCATGGGCTCCTTATTTCACTCGGTATATCATCTTCTTTCTCTCTGTATTGGCCCGCGGCTCATTCGTCAAAGACAATACCTGCAACGTGGGCGTTTAACGTTCTTACCTGCATATACAACGTTCATTCCTGACAGAATGAATAAAATTCCAATAATTTTGGGTCACTGAATACCACTAGTTGTTATTACTCACCCGAATCCAACATCTTCCGCATCTCTTTAATTTTGTACTAAAAAAAAAGTAGAATCACAACATTCACATTCGAAAAATTATTCGGTGCTAAGAAACAGGTTTTTACAACATTACATTCATTGTTATATTCTATTTATCGAGCCTTTCACAATATTTCATGAAATAATCGTACTATATTCGAAAAAAAAATAAATAACGGATTTATAGTTGCACCAATAAAAAGCGTCCAAACAAATATACATTTTCTGACAGAAGCATTTATAATTTATAATTTATAATTTATAATTTATAATTTATAATTTATAATTTATAATTTATAATTTATAATTTATAATTTATAATTTATAATTTATAATTTATAATTTATAATTTATAATTTATAATTTATAATTTATAATTTATAATTTATAATTTATAATTTATAATTTATAATTTATAATTTATAATTTATAATTTATAATTTATAATTTATAATTTATAATTTATAATTTATAATTTATAATTTATAATTTATAATTTATAATTTATAATTTATAATTTATAATTTATAATTTATAATTTATAATTTATAATTTATAATTTATAATTTATAATTCGTTTTTTGTTACTTATTATTTATTATTCGATACAATGCCTAAGAATTGAGCGTCGCCGAGGGGAAGTATGCAGATCGATGGTATTAAGATGAACAAAATAGATAGGAGATCTTAGTATGTCAGTGTGCCTATATGCTAATCGTTTTACCATCCAGCAGCAGCAGTAGGAGTAACAGCAGGCTGAACGCGATGACTCGGGTTATGCCTCGCGAATTGGCATCGATCGCAAACGCACACTCACTTCTTCATATTCTACATATATAGACATTAAGTCCCATGATGGTGTGGAATTCGCGAACGTACTTCACACTCGTCGCGATTAACGGTATACTAAGAATCACGCGGTAGAAAGTAGTTTGATATTTCGACTGCTTGTATAGTGTGTAGGCATAAGTCGAACTTGGACAGAAGCAATTTATGCGGATATCCTCTCGAACACGAGCTCCACCCTCGTGAAGGCCGCGTCGTGTTCCATAATGGGATTTTATTAGAAATAACTCAGTTGTGAATCATAGTCATTTGTAGAGATCGGATGAAAATTGTATGTAAGTGTCACTTGCGACGTCATCGAAAGGATTAAAATATTCCATGCGAGAGACGATAATTTTCGAAATATATATTTTTTTATCTACACTTCACAGGAAAAAAAATGGTTGGTCCAACTACTTTTTTTTCGTGATCAAATGAATCATAGTCATTTATAGAGATTCTATGAAAATTGTATATAAGTGCCACTTGCGACATCATCGAAAGGATTTAAATATTTCATGCGCGAGTCGATAATTTTGTAAATATATATTTTTTTATCTATAGTTCACAGAAAAAAAGGTGCTTGGACCAACTACTTTTTTTCGTGATCAAATGAATCATAGTTATTTGTAGAGATCCTATGAAAATTGTATGGTCGTCATCGATAGGATTAAAATATTACGTGCGAGAGACAATAATTTTCGAAATACATATTTTTTTAATTCAACCAATTTTTAATTAGTCCGCTATAAATACTTGTGGCAACTATTTATGTATTTATTTAAGCGAAATTACTAAATGATTTTCACAACTCACCGACTACGTATTTTTTTGCGTGTAAAAATGCATCATGTAGCATTTCATTTGAAAAAATCTCAGTCTCCATTAGGGAATCTTGGAAATTTTTTTTTTTTTGTGTCACAAGTAACAAAAAGAGTTTTTGTTTGAGCAGACTAATGGAGACATCTATAATATGTCTCTATGTAACTATAGAATTCATCAACAGGAACTGAATAAATGGTTGTCACAACTTATTTGTGACAAAATCATAAAAAAGTGGTTGCCCCAACTACTTCTTTTTCTACGTGTAAAAATGCATCATGTTGCATCGCATTTGGAAAAATCTCATTTTCCATTCCGGTCCATTTAATGATAAACAACTATTTTAAATATGGAGTATTTATGGGAAACGTGACTGCGTTTCGCTTGTAAACATGAAATAGATTTAGCGACTTTCAAAGATTAAGTATCGCGTTTCAAAAAATGCAGTTCCGGTAATTCCACAAAAAAAAATTATTATTGGAAAATATGAGAATTAATTCCTTTTTAATGATAACATCGACGTCGAATATATAATATTTAAGTCAGTTTGAGGTTAATGCTATTGCTTCCGTTATTAAATGGACGTTAATTCAATTCACCTTAAGTGTTGTACATTAGTAAGGAATGCGCACTAAAGTTGACCGAAGCCAGATTTAAAAAACCGACAAATAGTGTCAGTGATCGGTATAGAAATCAATGAATGTATGGAAAATATTTTTAAGTTCAGTAGTTAGATCGACAGTTGTAAAATGATATGCATATTTTAAATATTGCAGAGCTTAATTAAAAAAACTTAAACGTTTTCAAATCGTTGGACATTATTACATGATTATAGGTTTTAGGATATTCAATTATTAATCTAATATTAATTATATTGGTAATAATTTTTAATAAATGTTTTTTTTATCAATCATTTGTTGACAATTTATGTAATATTTCCATTTGAAAGAAGAAAGTAATAACAAATACATTTATTTGCTATCCATTTCATTAATTTTTACCATTTTATAAATTCCATTTCGTAGACATAATTAAACGAATAAATGAAAGGTTAAAATCACATAAATCCTATATGTAAAATAATTAATGATAAGTAAATCACGAGGTAAATAAACAAGAAGCGTGTATTTCGTAGTAAATATACATGCCCGTATGCATATTAATACATCATTTTATGGAAATCGAATATTCAGGAAAGCAGAACGAGAAGAGTCGAGGATTCGATGAACCCAAATGCCCCGAGCATTTATGTTTATTTAGAAAGCACGAAATTACAACCGCCTTTCCTGCTGCTGGTGCATTCGAGGCTCTGTCGGGGACAACTCAGCGTATTTCGTATATTATACTGTATATTTTATATATAAATATACAGCAAAAACCAGTTTCTGATGTATAACAGAACAGGCACTTCGGACTAATTGCAAATCGGACTCATAAGCCTGATGCCACCACTGCAGGCACCGAATATAATCATTTCTCAAACGAGTTTTCACACCGGGAGAAGATGAGATTTCAAGTAATTCGTACTGACTCTAGTTTTCGAGACGAATCTCAATTCTCTATCTTGTTTCTGATAGAATTTCTAATCTAATGAAGCAACACCGAGAGAATCAGTTTCTTGTCTGAGAGAAATACGCTACGTTAATGTGAAACATGACAAATATATACATGCAAATAAAATGGGACACACTTTAACTGAACAGTCGAACATAGTTGAAGCGCATTTAAATGCAGTAGTAACTCTCACATATTACCTTTAGAAATGCAAGTGGTGGGGACGATTTAAGTGTTCTCATTGGAGCAGAAAGGGTATCAGAAATAATATCCCAAGAAAATTATCACGAAAAAAGTATGCGGGTAATAATCGCATATGATATAGATATACCATAATATACATAATTGTTCCACGGATGACAATTGTGTGATTTTTTAAGTGAGAGCCTTAGTTTGTTATAGCAATGGCACGAGGTGAATATCACGCTCGTTTCCATGTAAAAAACGATTGTTTTTTTATTTATTTGAAAATATAGCAAGTCTTTCATGTAACAAAGGCGACAAATCACGTTTTATAAAACAATGACGATTTCGCATACGCTTTTATTACTTTTATTACTTGCGCGGGGAGGAAAAAGCCGATTTTCTCCCTAGGGAGTAAAGAGCTGGTTTCCTTCCTAGGGTGTAAAGATCAGTTTTTCTCCCTAGGGTGTAAGGAGCCGTTTTTCTCCCTAGGGAGTAAAGAGCCGTTTTCTTCCTAGGGCGCAAAGACTTTTTCTCCCTCGGGAGTAATGAAACCGGCACCTCACTAATCATGAATCAATAATGATCAACTTTTCGTCCAGGTTGCGCGCACGGATTATGATTAGAAAAGAACCGGCGTCATTGAACCAGTTGAACCAATGAACCATCGACATTTGTCGACGATATATTCGATTTATAGGAAAATAATTCACATTAAATACACTACACATTTAATTTATCATCTGTTCCAAATTTGTAACGTCATCGAAAAAAAGAATATTTCATTTTACATTAATTAATGTATTTGGATTAAAGAGAATTTCTACTTTAGTGTGCTGTAAAACATGTTTTTTTCTTTTTTAAAATTCCGAAAGCGGTCTAAATTCTTTAGACCCGTTTAACTTAATTAAGACTTAAGTAAAAGCGAAAGATTTTAATCGTTTACGCGTGAACCAGATTTTTATGTCTACGATATAATTCACAAGCTCGTTACCAAAAGTCACTTCATTGACTACCATTAAATTGACATGACTGCGGCAATTTGCTTCTATTATAGTTAGAGAACGTTTGAGGCGCTCTTAGAGGGACAAGCGACTTGCTACTAAAGCAATGAGTGGCAGTTAAACCAAGAAAGAGACATTAGGTAACGGGAGGACGTGCTGCCTCGCAGAACTCACCATGAAACGGCCTTGCCATGGCAATAAGATACTCCTTCGCCCTGCCTTCACTGTCACGGTCAATGAATTCAATCGATTCGGGTCATTCGTGCACTACAAACATCACGCACACCAGTTTTAACAGTTTTACTATACTATAAAATATCATTCTTCTTTCTCGTAACGGAAGCTTACGTTTTTTTTTTTTTTTGCAAAGAGTTGCAATGATTGGCAGCTTACAATGAATATCCTAGAGTAGCAAAACAACTATTACAGTATTACGCTGAAATCGCTTGTCTGGCAATAAGTAATAAAAAAAAAGAATTCAATCAACGTAAAACGTCGAATAATAAACTAGGATTTATTATCAACTTTTATAATTTTTGTGGTAGTTTATTATTTCAGAAGACTCGAATTATTCCAGCATTAAGGGGTTAATATAATTATAGTAGGTATATATGCGAAACTTATACGAAACAATGTCAAGATTTTGTAAGAATTGGAAATCACTTTCGTTGCTCCTTTTTCTACAGTGTTAAAAAGTGTTATTTGAAAATTCATATACACATATTAAATTTCATCGACCAATATGTGCAAGAATATTAACTTACTATTATATTGAAGAAAATTTGAAAAATTATAATACACACAGGATATTATTTGAAATTTATAGGACAGTGTATGAATACAATAATTAGCAGTGTACAAGTACGTTGTTAATTATTTATGTATATAGGAACCCTGAAAATTATAAACTTAGAAAAGAAATATTGTTTATGACGATAAAAATATGTAAACTAAAAGAAGCAAAATTATTTTTCTTATTATCGAGTAAATTAATTGTAAAGAAAAATTAAACCTCAGTAATTGGCAAGTTAATACGATAACATTAAAATTCAATGATGATCCAAATGTCTCAAATTTTGTACACATTGTGTTTTTTTGGTTAATATTAATTAAATCAATTCATGTTAATAATTCAAAAAATTAGAATTGACGATTATTCAATAGATTCGCAAATCCTGGATTTAAGGGTGGAGTCTTATGTGATATCCTGTTTTAGAAGCCAATTTCATAAATTATTTTTTCAACAAAATAGAATACAATCATTTCGGCCGTTTTACATGATATTATTTACATCTTAAATTGTACAAAAATTTGTTTTTATTTTTTTCATTTTACAATATTAATTAATGTTTTTAATGTCCAAAATGGAAAAAAATGGAAAATTGAAGAATGATCTCCCTCACAAACAAAATAAGACATCGGAAGCTCAGATTTATTTACTGGTTTGATTCGAAAGTTGCGCAAAGTGATAAATTTTATATTTCGCCTTACACCATTTTGGTGTTCCAAATGTTTGTGCAAAATTGCACAATAATAGTCCTTGATGTGCACTTTATGAAGTGTAAATATAAAATTTTTCGAACGAATAGAATCGTCAATAAAAAATATTTTCTGACATTTTTCCTGGGGACGTTTTTCCCTTAAGACCTTAAAAACATTAATGAGAAAAAGTAATGTTTATCGCCATAAGACCTCATTATAATGTCGCACAGTGGAGCTCGGGATTTTGTTAAGTCACTCGGCCTCACTTTCACCTCCTACGTGCGTAAGTATATTTTCTATTCTTGCTACCAGCATCGAAGACAAAGTCCTGTCCTGTGGTCTCTGACGTTCGTTTAAGACGAAAGCTCCAAACGGCTCAGGGTCGCGTAGGCGTTGCTGGGGAAAGTTCATTCCATCTATATAATGTCTTGCGGTCCCTGACTTTGTGTGTTACTCATCGGTCTGCTTCCTGCTTCCACCCTCTCCGCTCTACTGCGGATCCTCGGCCCTCTTTCTCCTTCGCTTCCTCTCTCGCGGTACCTGGTCCCCCACAAGCCTTCGCCTCCTTCGTGGAGAACACTTTCACCAGCGGTCACTGCATTCTCTGCATCCGGAATGGTTTGACGTCGCACCTCTCTAACTAGGATATATACTCAAAGTCGTAACTCTCCAGACGATAAATCATCAATCTGATCCAATTCTTCTTTGTATCCGCACCGAAATGAGGCAACATGTAAAAAAAGAATGCAATGTAGAACCTGATTTATTTTATTTATTTTATTTATTTTATTTATTTTATTTATTTTATTTATTTTATTTATCTTATTTATTTTATTTATTTTATTTATTTTGATAATTCCATACCAAGTGGGCCATTCATTTGCAACCATGCCATTTTTCCTGTAGTTTGTAAGCATAATAATGAAAATTCAGTGAAATTTTGAGAAAAATCGGAATGATCTGTCTCAACTAAACAAAAAATTACTACTTTATTTTGTCAAAAAATGGTGGAATTCTTTTGTTTTTAGCGGCTATGGTAATTTTTTATTACAAAGTACATTCAAAAGCATCAATTTTATACAGAAACAAATTTTTTGTACGATCGGTAATTTTGAATGTACGGCAAATTGAAAACTATGAAATTAAAAAAATCGTTATTAAATTTTGGGCAAACCATAGGTGCTAAAATTCTGAAATAATTTATGGATGTTCTTGATATTCTAAACAACTTTAAAAAAAATTATGAACCATGCCAAATTTGGGTGGCCCATTTATTTATTTATTTATTTATTTATTTATTTATTTATTTAACAGTGAAATGGAAAACAAAATATATCCAAAAATATATCAGATATAACCAACTTTTCGTCAGTGTAATATTTCTGTCAGTGAAAGGAAATTGAGATTATTTAGCGAACGAAAACGAGCTACACGCAATTTAATTAAAGTTTTCCCACGATCGGAGGGCAAAAAAAAGTCAAGCCGAATGGTGCTGGCAGAGAGACAAAGATACTGTTGAGTAAATCGAGCGTCGAATCGATTCTCCTGCGGTAAAAGTATTCTCTCCTCTGTAATACCAAAGTATGCCCTGCATACCAGAAGATTTTAGATCGTTCGACTTTTATCGTCTATACCAAAGGCCAAATAGTATTCAGATTACAATATGGCGCTGTACACAATACCAAATAGAATCTATCTCGAACACACTTTGATCCCACGTGATAGTGGAGTGGAACGTGCATTAGAATGAAGCTGCACAGCATCACGCGTATACTTTCTAACAACGGCGACGAACAACAACAACGACGAATACAAGAGAGTAAAGAAGTAGATACACACTTAAGTTAATACACTCTTAAGGTAGTATGAGCGTCTTATCTGACGTCGCATAAATTCGAAAAATCTGAAAAAAATCAAGCATATGGAAGGTGCTAAAGACATTATTTTGGCAGAATAATAATTAAAAACTGTTACCGACAGCAGCGGACGCGCGGTCGGTGTGTGGCTTTGGCGGTCCCCAGAGTTAAGCAGCATTATTTGCGGTCATAACTTGGATGGGTGACCGCTTAGCCTTGCACTGGTTTGCGCGCCAACTGCTGAGCGGGAGGCAGTTTTTCTGAGTTTCTAATGTATTTTCATACAGTAGAAACTCAGTAAAAATAAAGCCGACTGTATCGGCCAGGTTTTCCGCAGTTTCCCTGTGCCCTCGTGCAAATGCGATACAGTAGTACATTAGGATGAGTGGCTGCGGACAACACTCTAGAGGGGTCTCTATAAAGGAACGGGGAAAAGGGGAGAGGGGAAACGTAAAAGCCTGAAGAAGGCATACGGAAGAAACGAATAATAAAAAAAAAATAATAATTAAAAACTGTTATTAACTAATTACTGAAATGAATAATTGTTCGACATAATACCCGGCAAACTATTTTGCCTTCCATATCAAGCATATGGAAGGTGCTAAAGACATTATTTTGGCAGAATAATAATTAAAAACTGTTATTAACTAATTACTGAAATGAATAATTGTTCGACATAATACCCGGCAAACTATTTTTTTTCTTTTGTTATGAAAATGATTTTTTTATTTTTCTGCATACACTGAAAAAAAATTCTATTGCGGGCTGCCAAAAATAAGTATTTTTTAATTAACTCTAGTTTTTATTCGTTCAATCTCATTTAACATTGAAATAATAAAATATTATTTTGCTTATTTAAGAGTTATTGTTTCGATCTCGTATGAAATTGGTGGAATCAGAATTCAAATTAAGTTGATAACGCTTATTTTTGGCAGCCCGCAAACGATGGATTTATTGAATCAATGACATTTTTTTTCAGTATACGTATGAATTTTTTCAGAATTTTGTGTGATGTTTGAAAATTGCGTTTTTTTTAATGTTAAAATTAAAAATGTTGATAACATTTTTTAATTATAATTGTGCCAAAATAATCTCTTTAGCACCTTCCATATAATTGATTTTTTAAAGTTTTTTATCTCATTGAGAACGTAATTCTCTCTTAAGTGATCTTTCCAGTGTGACGGCCCGAAAAATAGCTTATTTTCACAATTTTTTTTTCGGACGGTTACTATACGCCGATCAATCTGAAATTTTTATGACGAATTAAGATAATCATGAGTGACAGAAAATGATTTTTTATAAGACGATTTTTATTGTTACATTTTTTTTTATTGTTGAAAATAATGTTGATTAAAAAGATAGCCTCACGGTGGACATCCTAAGGGTCGCAAATTTGATCTAAAAAAAACCCAAAGGATTATTAATTAATGCGCGATTGGCTATCGCGCTATGGAGGCTTTTTTAAAATCAAAATTGACAAAATGGCGGCGGTTTGAACAAAAAGTACCGAATTTAGCCGTTTTTTTCGACAGTTTTTCTTTTTAAAAAATAGGAAGATTTAAAAAAAAGCTTCCATAGCACGATAGAGAGTAGCGTGAAGAATGTTCTACTAAAATTGGAAAACGATCGCTTGAAAACTGTTCCCTGAAGAATGTCCACCGTTTTGAAAAATGTCGTTTCGAGAAAAACGCGTTTAAAGTTTCGAGTGTAGAAATTTCATATACCTAAATAGTGTACTTACGACAAATCGGTGATGCCAGGTCCATAAAGTATGCCAGCGAAGTATTTCGAATTTCGCTTTAAAAATTTGAGAGGATGTTTTTGAACGTATATACTAATGGATAAGACAAAAAAAATTGCGTTTTTTTTTCACCCTGGAAAGATCCCTTAATCTCTCTCGAACTTATGCGACGTAAGACAAGACGCTCATACTACCTTAAACTCTCTTTTCACCTCTCGGAATCCGATCTGAAACACAGATGCTCCGATACATAGGTAACTACTACTCTACGCTCGTCTCGTTGATGATGCCTCAGCTCTTAAAATTATAGTCCTTAACGCTGCGATTCTTGCTGACTCGTTCGCTCGCTTTCGCCGTGTTGTATCCGGAATCTATCGTTCTGTCGTGTTATTCGTGTTGAGCCTGTAAAGAGGATACAACAAGTCGGTGAAGACGAGTTTTAATGGCGAATCGCTTAGATCGAAACATACTCTCTCATCGGCGTTACTGCATCTCAACGCATATTTTATGACCCTCATCCTCCTCGCATCGTTGTTTTCTCCGCTTCGTACCTGATCGATCATCCGTGTCCGGCCGCTTTGCCACATGTTGCTAAAAGACTGCCGGTCTTTCCCGTGTGGAAAGTTCCTGTGATTATAATAACGTCAGCTAATTTGACAAATTTCTTGCTTGCTACTTAACATTCACCGGATTTTCCAACACGAATCGTAAAACATATCCTTTGGAAAGTCGATGCTTGGATTTTTTGTTTTGGTCATGGCAACGATACGATATCATTTTTTAAATCATTTTCTACCTATGATTTATTTTACCAGTGAAATACAAAAAATCACGGACGCGCCGTTTTCTTGATACTCGACTATGCATCCAAGTTGTAGCAAAAAAAAGTTGCAAAGTAGAACTTTGTACATTGCTTCCTCATTAATTTTCATTTTTCACAAAGCCATCTCTATGAGTAAGCTTATTTATCAATTTTGGCTTCCTCGTAGAGGAAGCTTTGTAAAAAATGAAAATGAATGAGGAACCCATGTGAAAAATTCCATTTTGCAATTTTTTCAGTTACCTACCTTCTTGAAAAGTTCAAAATTACGTAAAATCCAAACGACTTTACCGATCACGACCAAATTTGGTAGGTAGCAACCGTGAATGTTATTTTTCAGCTGTAGAAAATTTCCGTTGATTTGGTATGATTTGACGTGAGTTAGAGCAAAATGAATATTTTTAGAAAAATTCAAAATCTCATAAAACCCAACTTTTTCATTCCAAATTCAATACCGATCCTTCTTTAACATAGTTTTATTCATAAAAAATTATTTAGCTCAATAGCTAATAATATGCGGATGCTACAGAGCGTACAGACACTTTTCGAAAATTGCAAAGTCAAATAAAATTTGAACATATTTTTGAATTTTCTTTTAATTACCACAAACAAAGGCATTGACCTGCTTCATATGTTTGCCAAATTACAGCCCGATTGTTAAAGCAGTTCTTGACATATATAAGTTTGAATTTTGAGTGACGGTCTCACACTCACACTCACACTCATACTCACACTCACACTCACACTCAAACTTCACACTCACACTCACACTCACACTCACACTCACACTCACACTCACACTCACACTCACACTCACACTCACACTCACACTCACACTCACACTCACACTCACACTCACACTCACACTCACACTCACACTCACACTCACACTCACACTCACACTCACACTCACACTCACACTCACACTCACACTCACACTCACACTCACACTCACACTCACACTCACACTCACACTCACACTCACACTCACACTCACACTCACACTCACACTCACACTCACACTCACACTCACACTCACACTCAGACTCGCACTCGCACTCACACTCACACTCACACTCACACTCACACTCACACTCACACTCACACTCACACTCACACTCACACTCACACTCACGCTCACACTCACACTCACACTCACTCACACTCACACTTACACTCATACTCACACCCTCAAAATTACACACTCACACTCACATATACATGCATGCATACATCTTTAAACGATTTTTCTCGACGTTTTAGACCATTTTGAATATACTGGCATTAAAAACAAAACGAAAAGAAAAATTCACACGAAAAAATCGACACGTAAATATATATTCACGTGTCAATTGCGTTTTTTATGGAGTATCGGCGGAAGTGTTACTGAAAGAGTAAGATAATGGGAGAATTTGGTGTCGGAAAGAGTGGAGGGACCTCCATGGGAGCCAGCGGTGGACCGATGGGCTTTTCGACGCTGCGTTAGTGTCTCTGTTTCTCTCGTGCACCGCAAATTATCGGACACAGCCGGTGCACGCGCGGTGCACCACACGACGCAGCAAAACGTACGTGTCTCGGTAGGCAGAGTCGGGCAGCCACGGGCACAGTCAGAGGCAGCGGCAGGTTCGTTACTTGACCACGGTTTATGGCTCGCGGCCCATACACCCGAGACTCGGCCAATGGAACGTTCCAAATACTTCTCGTTGCACGTCGCGAGTAATGAGTTCGGGAGCTGGCGTTGCTGCCGCTCTCCGCGCGTTGCCCGGACCAGCGCGTTATAACCAGCCTCGGTATAACATCGTCAGCGAGTACGCGAGCACTCCGATCCGAAGAACGCTCTGCTTCGTCGTCTCGTTATACCGAAGCGAACATCAGATCTCGATCTCTGCAGAGCTCCTGAGTCCGAGTGCGAGTTCTTCTTGCCATCAGTGATTCTTTCATTCTTACCGAACGCTCGTATTCTTTCTTTTCCGAAGTTAAAAAATTATATACAGTCGGGTACATGGAATTGAGCATGTATATACTGCATAAGGGGCATTCCATCTGAATTTTTCATACTTCAACCCTGACCGCCTTCAATAATTTTAATAATTTTTTATCAGAAAGTATTTTGAAAAAGAAAAGACTCGTATTTTTTTGTTTGACGCTACGAGCGATATTTTCGAAAGACGAATTTATATAAAAATTTGAATTTTTTGGTGTTTATTTTTTTTTATTCGTTAATATCTTGAAAATTAACAGTCCTATCAAAAAATGTCCAGGATTAAATTTTTTCAGTTTATGAAGAGCTACATAATGTATATAAAAAATGTTATTTTTGTTTTCCAAACGTTTTGTTTTATGACCTTAACGAACAAAATATCGTTTTTCAAAAAACCGCCACTATTTTTATCATTTTTATATACTCACGGGAAAATTCTGTTTGAAATTACGAAATTTTTTAAACCCTATGCAGAATGGCAAGATTTTTTAATGAGAAGTTCTACGTTAATTGAAGTTTTTTTAACATTCTGAATTACTACGTAAAGCTTGAATTATGTAGTACTTTTCGAAAAAAATATCTGCCAGCCTGCATAGGGTCTCAAAAAATTCGTAATTTGAAGCAGAATTTTTCTGTAATTATATAAAAATTATTAAAGGTGACCCTTTTTTGCAAAACTATATATTATTGTTTAACGTCATATAACAAAATTTCACGAAAGCTAAAATAACATTTTTAATGCCTATTATGTAGCTCTTCGCAAACTGAAGAAATTTAATCTTGAACATTTTTCGATAGAACTGTTAATTTCCACGATATTAGAGATAAAAAATATATAAGTCCCGAAAAGATAAAAAATGTTATACAAATTCGTGGGTCGAAACTATTGTTTGTAGCGGCAAACAAAAAATAGGTATCACTTCTTTTTCATTAATAAAACAGCGATACCGCTGGCTTTGCTGTTTTCTTTTTTTTTGTAATTGTCTCTCACGAATTACGAAATGATAATGGACTGGAAATTCTTATGTGGGCCTTCGATCGTAAAACTGTCGTATTATATCCCATTTGTGCACTGTGCACAGGGAATTTACCACAATATCTTGTGGGGTGATACCCCGAGTAAAAAAATAATATGGGGTATTTCCTGACCCCTTCCAATTCGCTCCATAATTTTTTATACTATTCTATATGCTCTAAAAATTTTTTTTAATTTTTTAAAGATTTTTTTAACTGATACTTTTTGTCCCATGATTTTTTTTTAATTGCACCGATTAAAAAAATTTGAAATTATTCTCAAAAATCCTGTATTAGATATCAACATTTTTTAGCTATGACCCAGAATGGGTCATAGCCCAATTGTTTGCGTAATTCTTTAAGCCATTATTTTTCACAAAAAAAATTTTCTACAAATGGAAAAAAATAAAACAAGATGGAAGTTTATATTCAATTGTTGCATAAACATTTTATATATGACGCAAGATTATTTCAGAATTTTTTCTGAAGATCTTATTACATTGCACAAAGGTGAGAAATATATTTATGAAGATTAAGGTGGTTCTTGCACTACTTATGAGTCATATGTAGGTCTATTTTCAGCTTCTTTACGAACAAACGAATGGAAATTGATTTTATCGTTAATAAAAGTTACAGATACCTCTAAGTGATCGATTAGCGAGCACTCTTTTCTATATTTGCTTGTTGTTATATAAAAATGATAAAATTATCAGAATTAAGTCGCTCGCTTGACATTTTACGACTGTCAATTTTTGGAAGGTTATGCATACATTTCGTTTGGATTATGGTCTTGAATGCTATTTCATTGCAATACTGTACGGTAAATCAGTCTAGTTTTTCGACACTGTCTTTTTGAATGTTCAATGTCTCGAACGTATAGTTTTGTATCGGTTTATCTACATTTAGAGTTGGAAGTTTTCAAAGGTAAAATGCTGCAGGAGCTGCGTTCCCTATACTTGCCATGTTAAATGAACAATGTCTACAGCAATGTATTTCCAAATCAGTACGGTAAGACTATCTTAAACTTCAGAGACGTTTTCTAGTAATAGTAAATTTTCCATTTTTCATATTTTTAGCGACAAATCTTTATTTGGTGTTAGTGCATGAACCACCTTAAGAAAAAAAGGATGCAAAATAGAACCATGCACATTGCTTCCTCATTCTTTTTCGCTTTTTACAAAGCCGCCTCTATGAGCAAGTTTCTTGATTTTATTTTTGGCTCCCTCATAGAGGAAGCTTTGCGAAAAATGAAAATTATTGACGACGTTGATGATTTCTGACGTTTTACGAAATCCAGAGCGACACCAATAAATTTTTAAAAAATTCAAAATCACGTAAAATCCGAACCGCTTTACCGATCACCACCAAATTTGGTGCGTATCAGGGCTGAATGTTTTTCTTCCTACGTAGAAATGTCACTCGATTAGTTGAAATTTTACCTGAATTAGAGCAAAACGAAAATTTTTCGAAAAATTCAAAATCTCATAAAAACCGAACCGTTTGACCGATTTGGCCCAAAATCAATACCAAATGTCGTATCACTTTGTTCAATTTTAATACGAAGTTTTATCCCGATAGCTAAAAATTCGTTTGAGCAAGAGCATTTACGTACTTGTTTCAAAATTTCCAAATTCTTATAAAAATGAAATGCGTTAAGCGATTTTTGTAAAATTTATACCAATTAAAGATTAGCCAGTACTGTATATGTTGGTTAAATTTTAGCTGATTCGATCGAATACTTTATAAGTTACAGTTATATGAATTTTTGGCCTTTCATCTCACACACACACACATACATACATCCGAACAATTTTTCTAAACCACTTTTCTCGACGTTTCAGACCATTTTAAACGTTTTGACATGAAAATCTCGAAAAAACAATTTTCATGAAAACAAAGCTTCCTCTATGCGGAAGCAAAAGGAATGCGAAAGTGTACACGAGAAAAAAAGATTAGTTGCCATAACCAAGAAATGAGTTGACACAACCAATCGATTATTCTAATTATCTTACAAATCAAATGGTTAATACCAATGATTCGAATGGTAATACCGACGATTCGAATGATAATACCGACGATTCGAATGGTAGTCCCAACGATTGGATTATTTAACCTAACTAATCTCGCGAGAACTAATCGTGAATAGTTGAGGTTACTATTTGATATGGTTGAGGCAACTAATTTTTTAGGCATTGTGTACAGCAAATCGAAAACGTAGTTGCCACAACCAAACATTTCTTTCCGTGAAACTTTCTTACCAGCTCAAAATTTCGAAACCTATTTTTTCCTGAAGTACGCGGCAGATAAAGCTCAAATTTTGTGAGTATGTAAGAAAGTACGGCAAAAATAGGCTAAGCTTCTGGCTCCTCGAAACTCGAAGCCGTTCGTTCGAGAGAACCGAAAAACAAAAAAGTGAGGTTAGGTGCGAGAGAGAGATCAATGAAAACGTTTCTTCGAACCAATGAAAACGTCTCTTTAAAACAATGAAACTGTTTCTTTATTGTATGCTCACTAAGTAAATATTTATTTACAGGCAATGAAATGTTCTCTTTGAAATTCAAATGCACTATTTCATTGAAATCAAAGAAATATGTCGTTGAAATCAATGAAAATAAAATCAATCCACCCATTTCTTTGGCGTCAATGAAATCTTTTCTCTCGGTGTAGTCCTCCTAAAATTTCTGTTCGTGTGCACGGAAAAAAAAGATTAGTTTCCATAACCAAGAAATGAGTTGACACAACCAATCGATTATTCTATTTCCCTTACAACTCAAATGGTAATACCAACGATTCGAATGGTAATACCGACGATTCGAATGATAATACCGATGATTCGAATGGTAGTCCCAACTATTCGAGTGGTAGTGCCAACGATTGGATTAGTTAACCTAACTAATCTCGCGAGAACTAATCGTGAATAATTGAGGTGTCTATTCGATATGGTTGAGGCATCTAATTTTTTAGACATTGTGTACAGCAAATCGAAAACGTAGTTGCCAACATTTAACCAAACATTTATTTCCGTGTACTTACATCGGGCAAAAGAACTCAAACTCCCTGTAGCGATCTTGAGAGAGTCACAGAGATCCCGCGGTCGTCCCGAAAGAGTCAATTTCATTCGTCGCTGTTCCACTGACCTCTCGCTACGGATATCCCCGATTATTGTTACCTTATGATACCTCAATGACTGACCGCTTGCCGCGGCCAAGCCGAGCAACATTTCGGCCGATGAAAATTTACCGCGAAGTGTAACGACTCGACGTATAGTCTCAGCGAGACCACCAAGTGAAACTCGCGTAATTTCCGTGCGATACACTTCGTACATTGCCCAGACTGCGATAATAATACCGAAACATTAAAAAAAAAACACACTCGAAAAAAATTGAACAATTCTCCTTACTCTCATTCTCTCAAGGGAAAGCTATAAACTGTTAGAAAAAAACTGGCAGTTTTTATTGTGTAAACTCGTAATCGAAATTTAATGTACAATTGTACAAATTCATGTACTTTTCCAGTTAAATTAAAGCAAATTATTAAAATTCAAATACTTCTACTGTAAAATTTAATTAAATTGATGAATTGTACCATACATTAATTTTGCATTATATTTGTATATTAAATTAAATTACATTAAATTTCGAGTACATTTTGTTACAGTGTATTCAAGCTATAAAAATAATAAATTTCCGTTTCTACTGTTAAAAACCTACTATTTTCTATTCACAATGTGAACTTTTAAAATTCTTCGTCTGCACCTCACATCATAATAATAAACACTACAAAATATCGACCAACCTACGATAATAATTTGTATGCATAAAGATGAAAAAAATTAAACATTCCTTGTTACTCTCATTCTTCCAGGGAAAAGATTTTCAAGCTATAAAAATAATAAATTGGCATTTCTACTGTTAAAATCCTACAATTTTCTATTCACAAAGTGAACTTTTACAATTCTTCGTCTACTCCTCACATCATAATAATAAACAGTATAAAATATCGACCAACCTACGATAATAATTTCTATGCATAAACTTAAAAAAAAATTAAACATTCCTTGTTACTCTCATTCTTCCAGGGGAAAGCTTTTCCAGCTATAAAAATATAATAATAAACTATAGTTTTCAGTGGTAAACTCGTACAATTTACTATGCACAAAGTGCACTTTTACATTCCTTCGTCTTCGCAGCTTTCTGTGGATCATAATAATATCCACTACAATATATCTTCCACTCTCGAATGTGTTCTAGTCCATTTCAAGTAGGTCACTGCGCTCCGACAGGCGAATAAGATAGATAACATTATAAAGAGAGAATGAAAATAGACGGAGCTACGATATCATCGTGAATTCGAATCGAGCTGAGCATCTGTTGATTCTTTCTTTTCATACTCAACGTTAATGGAAGTATATTATAGCTGCCTGTTAAAACCGCGTATTTAACACATATACGAGGCTTTGTTCGTCAATGGAGCCATTTTTTTTTCTAACCCTGATATTCTCCATAATTAGTCGGACTTTACTACTACTTTCTTTTCTGTTTAAAGAGAAAAAAAGCCCGTATAATTTAGTTTATCTGAAATCGTACGATATTGTAATAAAACATACTTTTGCCGACGGTTTAAATATTCTTTTTTTACAATATCGATTTTTTTGTGATTTCTACACACAGTTCTGTACAATTGGTAAAATTTTAAATAATGTCAAAAATGCCGAAATTATTTACACAATTAGTTTAATTATTCCAGAAAAAAATGGTTTTTTTAGTTTAGAATAAAAGTTAAACCTGAAATATTGTCACGTGGAAAATTCATATAAAATGTAAATTATTCACTTTATATTTTTCTTGTGCCATTTTTTCTTTTCAAGATATACAAGGTGTCATAAAATCCACAAGCACCAGTTTTTTATTGACTTATATAATAAATTGACTCCTGAATTTTGGAGCACTCTATATACAGCCTTTAATAAATTAGATTTATCATTAAGCCAATTGAATGTTGAGTTAAGAAATATTTTTTTTTAGTTTCCATAAAAACATGACCTGTAAAATTCCATAGTTGATTAATGTTGTAAATATTACACTTTGTATTTTTCTTGCTAAATGATTCCCTTCACAACTTATTGGATTTTTCCCATGTGTTTTAAAAAAAAATACAGTTCCTATTTTTGTATTTTTTAAAATTTAGCTACAGATTTGTTGCGTAGTAGTAAAATCTGGCTAACTATAAGAAAGAAACCCACAAAAAAGTCTAGTTAACGTGACTAAATTCATATATTCAATTTGTCTTTATTTGTATTATCTAAAATTAGCTTAGTTAGTTGTTATTAATTAGAATTTCAAAAATATTATTAACAATATTGCACAATAACCCAGTGTAAAAGATAGTCCTATAAATAATTATTAATTTCCCCATTCGTTATACTAAGCAAGATAAAAAAATAATTTGTATCGAAAAAATATTTATTCCATGTTAATTACTCAACTGAAATAAAATAATTGACTTAAAATAAATATAGTCTTATTGGGCTCAAGCAAAAACATTTATTTAAAATTCACTGAAAAAAGACTTGTTTGTGTTTACTAAAATCTTGGTTCAAAATTTTGCCAAGAAAAAATTGTTAGACGCAGCCAAGTTATTGATTAATCTAAATACTTGAAAATACTTGATTGTGTTACCAAATCCTTTCCAAAACCAATAACTTCCTGATGCCTACCAAATTTTCTTGGCAACATTTTTAAATAAGTCTTTTATTTATAATAAATTGAATAAACATAAAAAACAAATAAATACAAAAAAATTAATAAAAATCGACTAACTATATAACATATAATATAATATAATATAATATAATATAAATTTATTTACTAAAAATTCCCCTAAGAAAATTTATTTAGATTAACTAAAATCTAGTTCTATTCACATGATCTTTTTGCCGAATGTATCAAAGAGGCCCAAAAAAAAAGTGACTAAATTGACAGAGAATGCCTCGTATGTCTGTTCAACAACAGTTCCTTCTCCTTCTTCTCTCGGAATCTCCAAGCAACATACTACGAGGAACGAGGAGACTTCCTCTCTCTCACTATATACACTATTTACGTGTGTATGTGTGTATATGCCGCGGCTCAGCTGAGGAGAAAGTTTCCGAAGGCAGGAAGTGAAGTAGGCCACGACTTTGACCGTTCGCAAGGTCCATACTACACGGCTGGGAAATGCCCGTGGCCTCGGCACTCAGATCGTGTAGTCACGATAGTAGTATTAGTGGTAGTAGTAGTAATATCCGTGGAGGAGGACGTAGTGAGCTACAGAGATGATGATTATAATGATATTGGCGAGTAGTAGTAGTAGTAAGTACACATCAGACTCCAGACATGTTTCTGATACGTGTATGTGTAATACAATCGACGTGTGTGGCTTCTACAAATATACAAAATGTTTCTACGTGTGTATTTGTTAATAAATGCGTTCGGTAAAACATACCAAGATCAAGGCTCAGGTATGTATCAGTTCGGGCTATAAACGGACTATATCATTACAATCGTATGTCCCGAGAGACACGTGATACACATTCACGGTTTACTGAATATTAAGTTGCGTGAACGGTCGCTGCTTCGGGTGATATATGTACTTCGCTCGGTGAGATGTGTTATAGGTGATAATAAAGGCATTAATAATGCAATTATGCACCCAAATAAATGGGTCTAATGGGTTTAGGTGAATTTAATGTGGAATGTATTTGATTCTAATATAATTTATTGTATTTAAGGAAGAATCTTTACATCTTTATTTCGCTTTTTAATCATTAACTTTTTATTTTATTTTTTTACTAAAGTCATATTTAATACCAATGCACCCAAATTAATGGGTCTAACGGGTTTAGTTGAATTAAATATGGGATATATTTGATTCTAATATCATTTATTGTATTTAAGGAAGAATCTTTATATTTTTATTTCGTTTTTATATCTTTTTGCTTCCTCATAGAGGAAGCAAAAAGTTTTCGTGAAAATTTTTTTTTCGAGATTTTCATGTGAAGACATTCAGAATGGCCCAAAACGTCGAGAAAAGTGGTTTAGAAAAAATGTCTGTATGTGAGTGTGTGTGTGTGTGCGTGTGTGCGTGTGTGCGTGTGTGTGTGTGTGCGTGTGTGCGTGTGTGCGTGTGTGCGCGTGTGTGCGTGTGTGCGTGTGTGCGTGTGTGCGTGTGTGTGTGTGCGTGTGTGCGTGTGTGCGTGTGTGTGTGTGTGCGTGTGTGCGTGTGTGCGTGTGTGCGCGTGTGTGTGTGTGTGTGCGTGTGTGCGTGTGTGCGCGTGTGTGCGTGTGTGCGCGTGTGTCCGTGTGTGCGTGTGTGCGCGTGTGCGTGTGTGTGTGTGTGTGTGTGTGTGTGTGTGTGTGTGTGTGTGTGTGTGTGTGTGTGTGTGTGTGTGTGTGTGTGTGTGTGTGTGTGTGTGTGTGTGTGTGTGTGTGTGTGTGTGTGTGTGTGTGTGTGTGTGTGTGTGTGTGTGTGTGTGTGTGTGTGTGTGTGTGTGTGTGCGCGCGCGTGTGTGTGTGTGTGTGTGTGTGTGTGTGTGTGTGTGTGTGTGTGTGTGTGTGTGTGTGTGTGTGTGTGTGTGTGTGTGTGTGTGTGTGTGTGTGCGTGCGCGTGTGCGTGCGCGTGTGCGTGTGCGTGTGCGTGCGCGTGTGCGTGTGCGTGTGCGTGTGCGTGCGCGTGTGCGTGTGCGTGTGCGTGTGCGTGTGCGTGTGCGTGTGCGTGTGCGTGTGCGTGTGCGTGTGCGTGTGCGTGTGCGTGTGCGTGTGCGTGTGCGTGTGCGTGTGCGTGTGCGTGTGCGTGTGCGTGTGCGTGTGCGTGTGCGTGTGCGTGTGCGTGTGCGTGTGCGTGTGCGTGTGCGTGTGCGTGTGCGTGTGCGTGTGCGTGTGCGTGTGCGTGTGCGTGTGCGTGTGCGTGTGCGTGTGCGCGTGCGCGTGCGTGTGTGTGTGTGCACAACTTTTTGTTAGCACGATAGCCCTCGCAATTTTTAAGATATCGGGCTCAAATTTGAACCAAGAATAAACGGTCGTTAAACAAGGTATGAGATTGAATTTGGAGTTAATCCATCAATGTGTTCTAAATTTATGGCATTTTGAATTTTTTGGAGAATGTCAGCTCGGGCTCTAACTCCCGCAATTTTTATGATATCCGGGTCAATCTTGGACCAGAAGTGGACTGTTATCAAGTAGTGTTCGGGATTAAATTTCGTGTGAATCCGTTAAGGGGTTCACTATTTATGGCATTTTCCAATTTTATGACATTTTTTGTTCGTGCTCTAACTTTCGCAATTTTTAAGATATCGGGCTCAAATTTGGTCCACAAGTGGATTGTTATTAAATAAAATTTGGGAGTGAATTTGACGTTAATCCGTTAAGGGGTTTAAAATTTATGGCATTTTGAATTTTTTCGTTCGTGCTGTAACTTCCGCAATTTTTAAGATATCGAGCTCAAATTTGGTCCACAAGTAGAGTGTTGGTAAACTAAGCATCAATTCGAATCTAGCGAGAATCTGTCAAGGGGTTCAAAACTAATGCTATTTGAAAAAATTTTAAACAAGGCTGCAAAGTACAACTTTGCAAATTGCTTCCTCATTATTGTTGGATTTTTACAAAGCTTCCTCTATGAGGAAGCCAAAATATTTAATTTGTTTTTTTTTAAATTTATAATTAATACCCACCCAAATAAATGGATCTAATGGGATTGGTTGAATTAAATATGGGATGTATTTGATTCTAATATAATTTATTGCATTTAATGAAGAATCTTACATTTTTATTCAATTTTTTTATCTTTCATTTTTTATTTAATTTTTTTTAAATTAATATCATAATTAATACTAATGCACCCAAATCAATGTGTTTAATGGGTTTACTGAAATTAAATATGGGTTGTATTTGATTCAAATACAATGTTTTGTATTTAACGAGGAATTACAGTTTCGGATACCATCTTCAAAAGATATATCCAGATTTTTTATTAATACTACTAAAATAATATTTAATAGTTTTACTTTATTTTTCAGTTATTAATTTTCAAATAAAATTTGCTGTGAATACAAATTATTTTGATCGTTTCATTCGACTTAAACAATTGCTCCTTAAGGTAATATATGTGATCTATAATATACAATGTGGTGACCTATAATTAAAGGATTAACCATGAGGACCATGAGTTAAGACCGAGATTAGTCGTTAGAACATTTTCATTAATTATTCATGATTTGTGGCTTGATCGATGTGGCGCCATTTATTTAACGATGTTTCCATAAGAAATAAATACCAACAAATTGAAATTTAAAAAAATCAAAATCGTCAAACTAAAAAATACGTATTTTCTCTTTTTCAAAATACTTTTTGATAAAAAATGGTCAAATTATTATTGAAGAGGGTCAAGATCAGAGTATGAAAAATTAAGCTGGAATTCCCCATAAATGACTTTTTTATGGGGATAGAAAAATCAAACTGACTGCCTAATAATAATTTAAACCAATATCAAAATTTTTTTTTAGGAACGTACAAATAATAGCATACACTTTAGTAGGCTTAGAAAAATAAACAGGGTCGTTTACCTCAATACATAATTTAACTTTTTTAAAATTTGTAATAAATGTTCACAGTCATTAAATAATTTTTTAACGTCTTCATTCGGCGATGTACTTCGTGCGTCATGAATTAAGATTTTACACACTCTTTTACCTTTCGCTCAGGCAAATATCGACGCGAATTAAAAATACACTCGAATCCCATAGCACGTGAGCACTACCTGCCGAAATTCGAAGGTGCTGTCGGGGAATTTGTTTTTTTTTTTACTCTGCGTTTTTCTTCAGCATTGCGCCAAGCCTCTCTACGTTCCGTTAAGTCAGTACACCCGGTTAATTGAGTTTGCTGCTTCGAGAGAATTGTCGGTGCCGCGAGAAGTGGGCAAACGAAACCACACACCGCGTGCTACGGCTTCTCGTGCGCGAAATCGAGAGAGCAACGATTATTTTTCTTTCTGTTTTTTTTTTCTTTCTTTTTTTCATCCGGAATTTTCACCTCTCTTTCATCCTCGCTTTCTGCAACTTCCGCAGGAAATCACAAAATTTACAAGGAATAATTAAGTCAATAAAAAAATTATTTATTTAAAATTATATAAAATTATTTATTAAAAAATATATATATATATTAAAAATATAAAATTTTTTAAATATTTTTAAATATATTTGAAAAATTATATTTAAATTTATTAAATATAATTAATATATCATAGTTATTGATAGATTTCCATTTCTCCGTATTAAATAGCGAGGTACAAAATGGAATTATAAAGGCAAATTATAACTTGGAAGAAGATTCGACACTTTTGTTCTTATGAAGATAGAAAATGAAATAATGTGATTTATATATAATTAACTAAATGTTAATAGAAATAAATTTCAATATAATCGATGTTATAATCAATTATTAGTCATAATTAATTAATAAAAGGAAAAGAATTATTTATTTCGATTGAATATTTAAAAATTTCTTTTACAAACTAGGCCAGTGAATTTCCAATGAAAATAAGCCAGATAAATTTGATTGAAAGCCGTCGGTACCTTGTGAAGTTCGCATACACGATCAACCTGCACTTCAAACTTGATATGATAAATCGAGCAAAAAATTATCACTGCCGAATCGATTAAGTGTTACAAAGTAATACTACCTGGAATCCAATGTACTTTGCACGCATAATAACTCGATTTCCTATCACCATCGCAGAAATGATTAACGACTCGGCGCGTTTGAATTTCATTTCAAAATGAGAACCAAGTGAGAGAGTTTTGGAGAATCGAACTGCCTTTCCTCATTTACATTTCAATCCAGACCGAATCTAGGTGATATTTATTAATGTGTGTGAGAGTCTACGGGAAAAATTAATAAATCGGGATAATAGAATATAGTGATATCCTAAAGAAAATTCTAATGACACGAATACCACTTAAATTTTTTCGGGTCGCATGTTCAAACAAAATTATACTTGGTAGGTTTGTGCGTGTAATTAAATGACTCGTATTAATTCATGATTCGTGCAACTATTTTTTTAGTTATATCAACTTATTGATAGTTACAATGAAATAAAATTAGTAACGGGAATTATGGAATTGTTTAAGTATATAAAAATGGTCACGGAAAAAATCAGGTTTTTTTAAATCATGGTAAAAATACTTGTAACCGGTATTTTCTGTGATAGAATATGCGACTTGAGAACGGTAGTGAAGGACAAAATTGGGTATCTTAAAGAAAAAATATTTACGTTCGATATTTCGAACGGAAGTTGGATTTGTGAATTCTGTAATCAGAAACGGAAAAAAGTAACTTTTTTTAAAATCATGGTAAAAATACTTGTAAACGGTATTTTCTGTAATAGAATATGCGACTTGAGAACGATAGTGAAGGTCAAAATTCGATATCTTTTTTAAAAAGGTATGCAATGAAAAAGTCGCGACATTTTTCTCCAATTTTCATGCAAATGTGTCTAAGATTATGACATCTTGATATTAGTTCGTCCTTGTAAAAAATTCGAGCTGATTTAGTTAAAGTTGACTTGAATTATAACGATAACATCAATTTTTCGAAAATTCGAAATTCTGTAAAATCCAAACCGCCTAATAAATTTATCTCAAATTCAATACTTTCACATTGCTTTATTTGTCAAGAACTATTGAGCTCATAAGCCAAAAAATTGCAACATCTAAACAACAGATCCATCCGGCCATTTTATCTAAACCACTTTTCTCCAAATTTTTCGACCATTTTGATTAGACTGATATGAAAACCTAAAAAAAAATCTTTTTCACCAACACAAAGCTCTATAATAAAGCAACAACAAAAAAAGATGATGAAGAAGAGGCTGTTGCTTTCTTTATGAATCTCGTTGACAAAAAAAACTGTGACATCGGAAGCGTGAAACAAGTCATAGAACTCGGAGATTGCGTCACCGCTTTCTCTATTACGTGGAAAGAAGAGGAAGACGCGAAGGTAAGAAGAAGACCTATAAAGTCACATGTAAAAAAAAATAAATAAAAAACGTAAATCTCTTTAGCTATTGTAGGTTTGAGAGTAAAGAGATGGGTTAATGCACGGAAAGGCCTTGAAATATTATTTCCCGATAGACGAGGCAATGGGGCCCCTCACATTGGGCCCCCCGCTATGTGCACACGTGTTGGGGCCCCTCGCGTTGTACCACAGCGTCTCACTGGGTCAAGGCTGTCCTCGAATGAGCCGCGCGCACCTCTTCATCCTCCGCATCGCTGGGAAACACACCAAGCAACTGAACTACAGACTACAAGTTACAGTGTAACCATGCGAGAAGGAAATTTCTACTGAAAAGAATGTTATCAACGTCCGGCGAGGAATTTACCATGAGGACCGCGAGAAAACTATCTATACCACGAGATTAGGTCATGTAGATTGACTGGAAGAAAAAGGGAGAGCCAAACATTCTCTGTCCCTTCGTTTTTTTTTTTTTTTTTTCTAAAACTCTTGACCATCCTCATCGACACAGTTTCGTTGAAAATTGAACTCTCAAGTAGGTTGAAAATTTCTAACGATGATTTATCGGTGTCAAAATAATTTAAAGAAAACGATGGGAAGTAGAACCTTGCACATTGCTTTCTCATTATTTTTCGCTTTTTACAAAGTTACCTCTATGAGGAAGTATGTTATTCAATTATGGCTTCCTCATAGAGGAAGCTTTGTAAAAAAGCGAAAAATAATGTGGAAGCAATGTGCAAGGTTCTATTTTGCATCCTTGTTTTTATATTGGCAAAAAGTGTTTGCAATTCCCTCCCATTTTTCGAAAACTTATTTGACCTCAACGTAATGCGCAAAGATTACCTTAATCGAAATAACGAAAACGGAGTTTATCCTCCTCTTTTGTGTAAATTTTCATCTCGATTCGTCACGCCGTTCGAGAGTTATGAGCAATTCTATTTTGGGACAAGCGGTCATTATAAATTTTAAAAAATAAAAATTATATATGAAGCAATGTGCAGGGCCGGTTTACGGACTAGGCCGACTCGGCCCAGGCCTAGGGCGCCGCGATCTGGGGGGGGCGCAAACAAATGAACATTTTTTTTTTTAACTCTACAATGCTATAAAAAATATTATCATAATTTTTTTTAAATTGGTTAATGAGTTGTATTTTATGATGGCGAATGTCAATCAGCTGCAGACTTATCTGCGATTCATAATCGCGTGCAATATAGTTATAAACGTAAGTAATTATCAGAGTTGGGCACTACTTGAAGTACCGACTACTTGATTAGTACTTGAAGTAAGGACTTGAAGTACTCAAGTACTTTGTTGTACTTCAAGTACTTGCTTCTGTTCGTCAAAGTACCAAGTACAAGTACTTTTTTAAAATTTAATTCCAGAGTTGTACTACTCGATGCGCATAATTATTTTTACGATTATTAAAATAGTAACGAAAATGTTTAATTGATATAGTTTTTCCGAGAATCCCACAACGTAGATTATTGTGGAGTATCGTCACGATATATATATGTATGGTATCGGCTTGGTTTTGGTCGCTTCATGAGGCCACGCGAGTTGTGTTTATATTATATATATCTACAAGAGGTACCTATGAATGTAAACAATTATTATTCTCTCATCATAGTCTGCAGATTTAGTCGTCATTTCGTATGGAAATCACCCGACTATAATGAGAGAACAATTATTTTTCATTTCGCTCTTTTTGAAGACGGGAGCTTTTTTAAAAAATTTTAATTTTTTTTAATTTTCATTATTTTTAGAGTGTTTTTACTTATCACTGACTTGGCCGGGCGACAGCGCCTCTACTGGCCTTATATACTGGCCGTGTAACGTATAAGAATGTAGTGGTCAAAGCGATATTTACGAATAAGCAATTTTGCAACTTTTTTCAAATTTATCTATCTCCGCGGAAACACAACGGATCTCAAAAAAATCATGGCTTTAAATCGAATGTCCCAGCCATAGAAGCTCTCTACCAACATTTGTCAAGACATTTTTTTGTCGTTTTGACAAACATGCATTTTGAAGTATCGAGGTGAGATCTTTCGATCATCGTGAAACGCATAACTCCCGTCTTTTTGCCCTGGCGGGCAGTCGGGAGTTTAAAAAAAACCGTATCTACTGATATCGAGGTTGTAGTAATGCTACGAATCGAATTATGAAAAGTACTTGGAAAAAGTACTTGCAAAGTACTTGAAGTACAAAAAAGTACTTGATACGTCAAGTACTTGCGGTACTTTGTACTTTATATTTGAAGTTCTTTTCGGTACTTTGCCCAACTCTGGTAATTATCGACTCGTATTAGTAAATATAGTAAATGACAAAGTATGCCGTTGGTACCATCGACGCAGTAGCGTGAACGTGGTTGATGGAAGATAGAACATGAAGATTAATACTTTCATTGTAGTAATCGATCGAATCGTGGCTGAATTGTCTCGTAGAAGCGAAGCGTACGTTAATATTCATAAAACGTTCGGCTTTATCAATTGTTTACAACAATTGACAGATTGTGAGATCGCGTCGAAGTGCGAAGGGCTGCAAAAAGTATACTCCACGGATCTCAGCGAGGATTTTGCGGAAGAATGTATTCAATTCCAAAAATTTATCCGAGAAATGGATCTTCCTCAGAGTGAAATCTCGGCGCATGCTTATTTACGTTTAGTTCGTGACAAAAAAATCGTTGCTACGTTCCCGAACATGGACATTGCACTTCAAATATATCTCACGATGTTGTCGCCTAATGCTACCGACGAACGATCCTTTTCGACTCTGAAGCGCGTTAAAAACTATCTGAGGAATACACTGCACGACGATCGGCTCTCAAGTCGCGCATTTATGTCTGCAAATCCAGACTTAGTAAAGCAAATGAACGGTGACGAAATCATTGATCGTTTTGCGAAATTGAAGGCAAGGAAACGGAAGATTTGATCTTTGAGGTAGTAATTATAGTGCAGTAAGGCGAATTATAGCTGTTCAGAGTTTATACGAGTTTATACTTATACTATCTATAGGTTATACGTTCGAATACAATTCGGAAATGTTGCAAAAAATAAAGAACATTTATTATATAAAAATATTTAATAATTGTTGAAAAAAAAATCGTTGTGTTAAACTTTTTTATGGAACGACGGGGGCGCCGTCGATGTTCGGGCCTAGGGCGCTCACAGCGTTAAACCGCCCCTGGCAATGTGTAAAGTTCTACTTTGCATTTTTATTTCCATTGAATACAAACTTTTGTCTCGCATGTCAACTTTTGCTGATGCTAGAGCGAAAATCGTTTTTTTTTTTTTTTTGTAAATTTCAAAATGTCGTAAAATCTGAACCACTTTACCGATCATCGTCAAATTTGGTACGTGGCATAGCTGCATGTTCCTTTTCGTCTGTAAAAAATTTCAGTTAAATTGGTGAAATTCGACGTAATTTATAAAAAAAATGATTTTTCAAACATCTATAAAATCTGAACCGCTTTTTCTTTCATCTGTGTTTTTCTTTACTCGAATAAAAAATCCGCCATCGTTGATAGTCTGTAACAGTAGTTAATTTATATAAACAAAATCTGAAGTTCTAAACATAAAAATTGTAGATGTAGTTTTATTTAGATTCCAAATTAAAAGAATTACAATAATTATACAAACAAAAACTACTCCTACCATTTTTTATAATTGCATTACATTTTTCATACAGTACCGGCTTAATGATTTAAAAAGCGTCATATATACTGCTATAAAGCACTTTTCGTAACTCTACAGACAATTACTCCCGTTGATTAATCGTTCAATTACCGATACATCGTGCTCCAATAAAACTGGCTGGTGTACTTAACGAACATACATTTTCCAAGCCACTTTTAAAAATGATTTAAATACTCGACGGTAAGTCGAAGAGATACGAGCAAAAAAAAATGATAAAAAAAGAAGACTAAAAAAGTACTTAAACAAAAAAAACGGAGAATGTCTCAGATAAAATGCTTTTGCCTATCACTCGTGGACTCGTGCAACAATCTTTTAATAATTGAATGACATTTTTCATACAATACCCAATTTGCCATTAACGATTTCAAAAATCGTCATATAACTGCTACAAAGCACATTTCAAGACAATTAGACCATTGATTAATCGTTCAATTACCGATATATCGTGCTCCAATAAAATTGGCCAGTGTACTTAACGAACATACATTTTCCAATCCACTTTTAATAATGATTTAAATACTCCACGGTAAGTAAAAGATAAAAGAAGAAAAAAAGAAACAAAAAAAATACTTTAAAAAAAAGGAGAATGTCTCAGATAAAATATTTCCTGAAGGTGCGTGGAGCGAATACAGCGGGAGGATAAGCACACGAATGCTTTTGGACTCGTGCACGCACATATTCACTCACACGCGACGATTCAATCCGCGCCTCCTTTTATCGCTCGTTAATTGCAATCGGAAGAACCTGCCGACGGTAAATCCGCAAAAGAGGACTGATCGTCGTCTTCGATACTTCTGCAAACTTCGCATGTATCTCCTCGTCCCTCGATCGACAATCCAGGTTCCAGTGCTGGAAAACTTATCTGTACAAGTACTGAACACATTTCAGGCTCAGGTGTATATCTCGTCTTCGACAACGCATAAGCACGTATTAACGCTCACGCAGCCACATACACGAGTCTTCGCTTCCTTGTACACGTCTACTAACTATAGTGAGTGATAATCGTAGAGTAGGTCACTGGAACAGCGCCTCCAGCAATCTGCGTTCTTCTTCTTCTTCTTCTTCTTCTCTCTGTCTCTGTCCCTCTTCGCTTCGACATCGACTCACCAGTTCCTCGTTCACTGACACTTATACACACACTCTCGCGCGTGTAGCAAACTTCGAGGAGCGCGTGAGTACAGCAGGTGAAGAATTATAGTATGGATAGAGGAGAGAACCGAGTGGATGTACTTTTACACGATCAGCCTCGATGCTTTGCCAGTTTGAGTGTATTTCTCTTATATGTGTAGGATGCTCAGGAAACGGAGTCTTATTTCTCTTTGAAAACACAATGTTGCGCGGATAAAAGTCTAATTCACGCAGAGCGTGTACATAAGGCGTCAGACTGGAATGGGAAAAAGCGTGAATTAGAAAAAAAAAATTTAATTACAAATTAACGTTTGGAAAAGGAGTGATTAAAAATGGAAATGGCTAGCGCCATATTTTATTTATTTTATTTATTTTATTTATTTTATTTATTTTATTTATTTTATTTATTTTATTTATTTTATTTATTTTATTTATTTTATTTATTTTATTTATTTTATTTATTTTATTTATTTTATTTATTTTATTTATTTTATTTATTTTATTTATTTTATTTATATGTGGCCACACATAGCACAATAATACTTTCGTTCTCCCATATATTTGGCCATATCGTATTTACAGCATATTTTAGGTTATTCTTCACGAATTTATAAAGTAATCGAGAAACCAAACGATGTTTTGCAATGTGTACATGATTTTCATCAAAATTAGCCGATATTAGTGAATATCAAAGAATTACTTATCAACCGTTTACTAAACGTTTTTGGTAAAGTTGAGCCAGAACCTCCGAAGTGCTTGATATTTTCTCGTTTAATCAGCTGCGTCGCTATGAAATGAGTCGCAAGTGGCAAAAATATTTACCTATCGAATTCTTATTTCACTGTGGTACCTTTACAGTATATATTGAGCGGGATGCTGGAGTAGATTTTGATACCGACTTTGGTCGGTAAGTTTCCCTATTAGGATACAGGTGGCGCCGACGTAATCTGTTTACTTCTGGCAAAAAATATCGAAACTCCCGAAAAGAAAAATGGCTGCACACCATATGTCAACAAACCTTTGCTTTAAGATATAATTGTTTCTGGAAATTAGATATGCAAAATCAGACCGGACGTCAATTCTATGATGATTTCTAAATATTCCAAAACCATCAGAATGTTAACTACACAAACCAAATCCATATATAGTGTATACTACGGTCGCATTGCAGAGGCTCGGAGCATTTGCCAAAAGTAAACAGACTACGTCAGCGCCACCTGTCCCCTAATGACGGAACTATATTCATGCTCTTTACCAGCTCTGAGCCTGTGCGAAAAGCAAACAGTCTTTGAAAGGTTCAGGAATAATCAAAGAATGGGTGTCCGGTCTGATTTAACACATCTGAGCTCCAGAAATGTTTATATATTACCTCAAAGGACCTGTTGACATTTCGATCGGCCATATTGGTTTTTGAGAGGTTCAGTAATATACAATTTCTTACATTTCTTGTATGTTTTGAACAGTAATTCGACCAGACACCCAAGCATGAATGTTTTTATTACATCCCTGCAAAATTTGACGTATATTTGTAGCATATTTTCGATGAATAGTGTATACTACGAAATCGCCTATTTTTACCGACCGAATTCGGTAAAAAAATCTACTCCAGCATCCCCTTAATAGGAATATTGATTTTGGGTAGTAAGAATTTTAAAAAGTCAAGTCTACAGGTACCATAAAATTTTCTCAAAAAAATATGTTAGTGCCCAAAAAAATTTCATGATAATCTTATTAAAAAAAAATTGAGAAATACTGTAATGAAGGACTGTTATCCATTTTTCTCACAATTTCTCCCAACATTTAATTAAAAATCCGGTTTTTCTTACATCTACTAAAAAGTTCCAATACAATTTCATAATCGCTACAGTTTATCATTCCAAAATTGTAATTGCAAAACAATCTCTTCTGTATTCTTTATTTCTTAAAGTAATGGGGCCTTACATAATTTCCTTATAAAAGAATATGAATGTTCCATAAAATTTCATGATAACCATATTGAAAAAAAATTGAGACACACTGTTAATGAATTGCGAAAGTAATGAAGGACTTTCATCCATTTTTCTCACAATTTCTCCCAACATTTAATTTAAAATGCAGTGTTTTTCTTACATCAATTAAAAAGTAAAAATTTCACAATCACTACAGATTATCATTCCAAAATCCCAACTACAAAACAATCTGTTCTGTACACTTTATTTCTTATATATATATAATGGGGACTTAGAATACAGATTATTACCAGTCAACAGACGGTTATTATTTCTTTGTCGAAAGGCTCCTTACTTCTTATCCTTCAAATTTATAGCTTACAATGGTAATATTCCATCGGAGGTGCTAAGATAGCAGGTACTCGTCAGCCGCAAATCTGCCGCGAGATAAATTGTATGTACGTGGTATTTGCCGCGAGAGCTTTTATAACGCGCCTACCGCGTAACGAGCTCGAGAACCGCTCGCCAACAGTGGATACAGCCTCGGTGTATGGTCAGACGGTAGCCAGACAGTGGATATAATGAACGTCCTAGCTTAGTGCTTCTGGTGAGGCGCGAGAGAGCTCTGCGATGATAAATACTCGTGCTGCTGTTGATGCTTCTCTACTTCTGCTTGGTTCTTCTGACTGATCGTTAAGTGTGCATGCATCAGTCGGCAAATTGATTCCAAAGCCTTTGCTAAGAAAATTGTGTGGATTAAGAGCGTGTCGTCCTGTGTGGTTGGTCTTGAATTTTATTGCTATGGATCTAGCACTTTGCTAGTGCAATAATACAAGCCAATGACGTTCATATGAATCTGTTGATTTACCTGTAAATAAATAATACGATTTAATGACCATACGAAGAGAATTAGCGATAGTTGTGACATCTGTTAATTGTTGTTTACATTTATGTAACTTTTATTGAATTTTGAGAGCAATTAAAGCAAATTCTATTGCAAGGGTTTTTAATTTTTTTTATTATTTTTTTTTAATTTTTTTTATTTAATTTACATTTTATGTATACGAATTTTCGAGATTTACAAGCACATATTTAAAAGAAAAAGGAACGTAACAAATTACACAAATTTAGTTGTCTACAAGTCTGTTAAATGCTATTTATTACTAATTCATAAATTACTTGTTTAAAGTCTAATAATTTGAAATACTTTCATGACCAAATGATTAAAAATTATTAGCCAAATTATTGAATATTAGAAATTATTGAAAAAGAATAATTCATCTAAATTATTCATAACTATTGTAGAACTTATTTAATATTGTTTGTCGATGCAGAAAACTCTTAGCTTTTTTCAAGTATAAAATGGTTACGGTAACGTGAAAGGTATAATTAAAAATTTTCTAATTTACTGTAATCTGGTATCGTTAATTATAAAGTGACAGCGATTAATTTTTATTTAATGCAATTATTTCGTTTACAGTTTTCTTAACGGTAAAAATATAATTGCAACTATTTTTCAGTAACCATAATCGTTTTAAAAAAAGTTCGCATAAACTAAAAAAAAATGTATAACTTTCACTTTATGGTTGCGAAAGCTATCACAATTTCTCTGTGTACGAATACACCAGCTCGATAAAAACCACTCAATTCAGCTCAACGTTTTTTTCAATCATCTAAATATTGCTTTGTATCAATCAACTATTTTGGTCGACATGCGTAATTGATAAACCAATAGATACGAATGATTTTTTTTATTTCGGTCTACCACTAGCATTTATTTAATTGAATGTGATACAATCATATTTTTTAAGTAATATTTTTTATTCTGCTTGTAAAAAAGTATTTCTGTCATCGATCGATGAGATATATACAAAATGGCCAAAAACACGTTATTGATTGTATCTATATTTCAATAATAGTAGTAAGTGTATTTATCAACAATAAATGGTACAGTTTTTGTTACATTTTACTTTTTTGTCTAACAATTTACCATTGCTAATGTAATTTCAATCTAAAAATGAATAAAATGCGATATTCATTGAATATCGTTGAAAATTTAATTCATTCAACTTGTAATGATAATTTTTACATTTACGTATTTTTCAAAAGAAAATTTATAATTTATTCGGAGATTGGATTTTTATTATTATTTGAAAAATGAAAGAAAAATATTCGCGAATATAAATAAAAATCAATGTTATTAAAATGGTTGAGACAATAGGATTTACTTTGATAATATAATTATAATGAGGCATTATATAGCATTTTAATAATAAAGAAAATGGTAAAACAAATTAATAAATAAGTCAATAATTTTTATTTGATGTATTAAGGATGAAAATGGTCCTTTTATTATAAGATAAATTATCAAATTTAACATGTAATATTAATTGTTTTATATTAATGGTAAACTAAGAAATACATTCACGCATCACACATTCATACACAATATGATGATTTTAATTAATTTATTAGTCAATTTAATTTGATAAATAATCAAATTAGGAAAAAAAATTCTGTATATTTTCTTTTTTTTATAAATAAAATAAGAATATAAATAATCTTATCTATTTATCGTCGGTCAAGATTATTGATAATTTTATAATCAAAAGAATACTCATTTTTATAATAATTTCAGGCCTGATGGATAGATGATATTTTTGATGAGTAACGATATAAACGGGAGCGACCACGTATTATATTAATTGATATTGATAGTTATGTACTGGACGACGAACGGAGAGAGAATGCCAGAATTTTGAAGAATAGGAGGGGCATCGCGTCTATCGATGGATCGGCAATATTCGTTCGATTCCCGAATTTGCTCGATCTATATTGAGACAGCGCGATCTTTGAAACATACTTACTTAATCGCCACGAACTTAAGTTACAAAATATAGATAAATAAAAAATAAAAAATTTATCCCGTTTGAAATATCTTTTCCGCTTTGAGTAATTTCGACCTTGACCTACTGCAACGTCTTATTGATCATTAGGAAAATGATGCCAAGATTTTGTCTCAAGGCGATAAATTTTTCTTGAATCCTCGTGATCGTCCTCATCAGGATGATGGAGATATCCGGACGGTGGATGGACCATAAATTTATAATCCTTCACATGGTAGTCACGCAATCAGGATTAAGAAATCGTTGATGTTAGAATTTTCTCGAAGTATCTGTAGCACCAAGTTGATCGAAGGTGCAACGAACCCTGCGAAGAATCATCCAACCAGAGTCGCAGTTTGTCTCTTAGTTGTAAGTCGTCTTCGTCGTCGTCTTCGTCGTTGCTTTCCGGGAAAAAAGGCTAACGAATATGGCGATCGATATAGCGATCTGGAGTGAGATAGCTAAGTGCGGAGAGTACGTCGTGTCTTCGGTTGAATTGGAAAAAGAGACAGTATCAGAATGCTCCGTATATATATATGTAGTACGTGTGTGGAAGCGCGTGCAGAAGAGTCAAGTGCCACTGCCGGGCGAGTAAAGGGAGTGGAGCACGTACGGACATAATGGTTGCGCGACAGGATCTACTTTTCGCTCCGGTGTCATCAGCACCACGACAAAGTGTCACAGTCACGTGCATTTCAAATGCGCTAACGCAAGAATTTATCATTAAACACAAATGTGGTTAACGTTTTTTTTTGTCGATTACCATAATTGTACAATTGAATAAATTCTGGTGAAATTATTCAAATAACGTGGGAGCGATTTTTGTTCATTATCGTAATTTATATTTACATTGATTTTATTTCAAACATGAAAGTGTCATTTTCTTTCTATATAATCACAACCCGGATTTTTCCAAGTCCCATCATAGGCCCCTAAGCCTGCATTTTACAAAATCCCACCATGGCCCCTAAGCCTGCATTTTCCAAAATCCCACGAAGACCCCTAAGCCTAGATTTTTCCAAGTCCCACATAGGCCCCTAAGCCTGCATTTTTCTAAGTTTCACATAAGCCCCTAACCCTGAATATTTCTAAATTCCACGTGTGCCCTAAGCTCAGATTTTTCTAAATCCCATATAAGCCCCTAAGCCTAGATTTTTCTTAGTCCCACGTAGGTCCCTAAACCTCGATTTTCCTAAGTCCCACATAGGCCTCTAAACCTTGATTTTTCCAAGTCCGAAATAGGTCCACATAGACCCCTAGGCCTGAATTTTTCTAAGCCCCACATAGGCCTCTAGGCCTGGATTTTTCTCAATCCCAAATCGGCCCTTAAACCTGGATTTTTTCCAAGTCCCACAAAGACCCCTAAGCCTGGATTTCTCCAAGTCCCACATATGCCCCTAAATCTGGAATTTTCTAAGCCACTAAGCCTGGATTTTTCTACGTTCCACATAAGCCCCTAAACCTGGATTTTTCTAAGCCCCACATAGGCCTCTAGGCCTGGATTTTTCTCAAACTCATAGAGGCCCCTAAACCTGGATTTTTTTCAAGTCCCACAAAGACCCCTAAGCCTGGATTTTTCTAGGTCCCACATAGGCCCCTAAATCTGGATTTTTCTAAGCCCCTAAGCCCGGATCTTTCTACGTTTCACATAAGCCCCTAAACCTAAATTTTGTCAAGTCCCACATAGGCAATTGGTATCACCAAAGCAGGCAGGAAGTATATTAGAGTATTCAGGATCCGATAGAATCAGAAAGAAAGAGAGAGGGAGAGAAAGAGAGAGATTGTCATGAATAAGACAGAAGAGATCATTTCCTTATACGTTGATATAGCTTTCCCGCAAGAAAAACGAAGTATCGCGAGCAAACGCTCGACTTAAGAGTCCGCACTCGATGGTGCTTCACCGCCGGTGTGACTGGTGTATTGAGGCGCGCAATATGGCGACCCAGTTCGGTCCTCTCTCGGGGCGCGTCCCACCTCCAGTCGAATTAATCGAATTCCTCTCCTTCCTCCAAACGCCTCATAGGTGTTTCGGGCTCTGCGGCGCCTTTGAGTCCCTCATAATTGTTATCATTGAGCTCCTACATAGTGTCAAATTTTAAAAAACTGCTTTGCACATACATACTCATCGATAACTTTGAAATTAAACGACATTACGATACCAAAAATAACAATTTTACAAAAACATCAACATTAAAACATACAAATGAAAAATTTCATTTTTAGTATATCAAATATGTGAAAAATGGAAATTAATGAAGAAGCAATGCGCAAAGTTCTACTTTGCAACTTTTTTTCATTACCTCTATAATTTTTAACAAATTCAAAATCCCATAAAAACCGAACTTTCTTATAGATTCATCCTAAATTCAATACCGATTCTCCTTTAGTATAGGTTTATTTATAAAAAATTATTTACCCCTATAGCTATAAATTTGGACGGACACACCCGCAAAAAAAAAACGAAAAATAAGGAGGAAGCAATTTGCAAAGTTCAAGTTTTTTCCTTTTTTTCTGGGAAAATTTTTCTGACTACAACTAAGTGATTACACGGTGTGGAGACGTTGACACCCGAGAAAGACGACTAGATTAAGGCAACGAGGTCACGTGCCACCCGGTAGCAAGCAGCGCTTGTCGTACCTACTCAAGAAAATTCATCGGCCAACTGTCCATGCTCTAAGTGTGGATACTATTTTTCATCGTGTTTGTAGAAGCCTCTGTAGTCAGAATCTACGTGCATCAGGTGATAAGCAATCGTTAATCATTATACTTACGATATAGTACGTAAACTCTTGCAAGTATAATTTACGATTCAACTCATCTCACTCGTTACTTTTTTGTAACTCCTTATACAAAAATTTCATATAAATTTGCTCGACGATAAAAAAGCTAAAATCATTTCAATAGCAGTCGTCAATTTTTTTAAATTTCACGTATGTAACTCAGTAATTTAAGCAATTTTCTAATGAGTGTTCTGTAAAAAATAACTCTAACACCGTCAAATCATTATTCGCAGTCATTCGAGTCTAAAAACATTTTCAATAAATTTTTTTCAGAATATTATCGTCCCTGATTTTTAAAAAAATTTATTTAACTTATTAACGGATTTCTCCTTTTACGTAGTTTATAAGTTTTTAGCATAGAGTACATAATTTGAAAATACCAGATTATAACAAAAAAGATAAATATATATGCACACAAACTAATATCACGTAATTCTAAATAACTATTTATAACAACAGATGGCTTTACTAGCTTGAGCAATTTCTTAGGCTAGTATCACAGTATTATTAATTTGTTATTCGTAACGAAGAATCGCTTGACTAGCTTGAGCATGAAAAGAACTAAATGATACACCCATAAAATTATAAGATTATTATGATTTTGTTTTGAATACAGTATAAACATCAAATTCATTTGATGTTGAGTCTTTATGGCGATTCTTAAAATATTATTTTATTGTTTTGATAACGAATATCTAATTAACTGTATTGAGGAGAAAATATTATCGTCCTGAAAAATAACCCTGCATTTTATTGTTTTTAATCGGTAATTAGTAAAACATATCAACGTGAGCATTTACAGATATCTATTGAGAACGTAGCACTTGCATAACGTCGAAAATTAAAAAAAAAACCCAAAACGAGTTTGTCGTAATGTCCTCCAAGCCCTCTTCTCACTTCAAGTAATTAGCATCACCTCCTTATAACAAACACCATATACGCCGATCCGGTGTCGATACCGTTAGTATTCAGGTATCGCACGGTACGAAAATTAAATTACAATTACAATATTTTTTTGGTTCTCGAAATAATTGGACGAAAAATCGTCGAAATTAAATATAAAAAGTGGCACTTTAGAACGGTAATAAGCCGATAGTGTTCTCAATAGCGTACGTGAAACACCAATTAAAAACACGTATTAAAAAAGTTGACCTCAAAAATCTGTAATTTTTCGGATTAAAAATAAACCAGAAGAAAATTGACACCGATTTTTCGGAAATTTTTCTTATAGTATCGATAGCTATGATTTTACAAATACAAAGAATTTCTTCATTATTTGTTCATTTTTCTGAATACGTATAATTTATTTACCAATTTTATCTAATTTTTTTTTTTATGTTTGAGGTGTATTTGCGAATCTACTTGATCAATTGTTCGGAGGCTTTGTGGGTGCAATGGGTGGTTGTATAAAAGATGCCTATCCAAAATTCGTGAATTTCCATACATTTTTCAAAATTAAAAAAAATGAAAAACATAATTATACAGATTTCTAAAAAAAATTCGTACATATTCAGAAAAAGACGAATCATTTTCACTCGAAAAAAAAGTTAGGTTTTTCATATTTTTCTTAACTGCTACGTTTACAAAATGTGAGAAAAAGTGCGAATTTTGAGAGCGTTAAGGGGATGCTGGAGTAGATATTGATACTAACTTTGGTCGGTAAGTTTCTCGATTAGGACACAGGTGGCGCAGAGTAGTCTGCTTACTTTTGGCAAAAGATACCGAAAGCAAAATGGCCGCACACCATATGTCAACAGACCTCTGTTGTAAGATATAATTGTTTCTGGAAATTAGACATGTAAAATCAGACCGGACGTCAATTCTGTGATGATTTCTAAATATTCCAAAGCCATCAGAATGTTAACTACACAAGCCAAATCCATGTATAGTGTATACTACGGTCGCATTGCAAAGGCTCGGAGCTTTTGCCAAAAGTAAACCGCGCCACCTGTCTCCTAATGACGGAACTATGTTCATGCTCTTTACCAGCTCTGAGCCTGTGCGAAAAGCAAATAGCAAATGCAGCATATTTTCGACGAATAGTGTATACTACGAAATCGCCTATTTTTACCGACCAAAGTCGGTAAAAAATATCTACTTCAGCATCCCCTTAACGATAAATGGGACTATATTATTTGCGCTTTGTGGGCAGTTTATTTTTGCTATTTCGACCAATGATCTTTTTTCTTTCATATAATGATTTCTTGGGCCCTCATTTGAGGAACACCCAATCATCAAGTTTTCCAGAGTGTCGTTTTGCCCTGTGTTACATAGTCGGCATACGTTATCTATTTGAAAACAATATTTCATACCATTCCAATATATTCTCAGAATTTTCACTCAATTTTGAGTTCAGCAAGCGTATTTTATGGAGGTGCAGATCACACTTTAGATAATTGTTGTGCGCTGTTATATTCTGAAACACCGAAGACTACGTCGAGTTTTTTTACATTTCATTATAATTAATTGGCAAAAAACATCTTCACGTTATCGTTACAAGACAGACAATTTTTTAAATGCAAAAAACCTGTATGATGAATTTTTTTTCTTTTGCTTTCCCGCAAGGGAAGCTTTGTTTTCGTAAAAAAAAAAATTCCAGATTTTCATCTCAGAATGCTCAAAATGCTCTAAAACGTCGAGAAAAATGATTTGTACGAAATGTCTGTATGTGTTTGTGTATGTTCGGATTCTTGTTAACCACGATAGCGTACGCAATTTCCAAGATATCGCTCTGGAATTTGGTACACATATATGTATAGTGGGGGTAGACAATGGCTAAGTTCAAGTTTGACAGGAATCCGTTGTGTGGTTCCAAAATTATGACAATTTGAATGTTTTAGAAAATAACTTATCACGCTCTTACTTTCACATTTTTAAAGATATTTGGCTCAGGTTTGATCTACGAATGGACTATTATAGACTGACTAGAATATCACTAATATTTGTTTTACAATTCCATCACCAACTTGATACCACTCGCTCGAAATTCTATGGCCAATTTGATTTTGAATCAAGTAGTAGTTTCCAAAATTATCAATTTTTTTTACATTCTAATTTCTGTCTTATGTTCTGCAATTTGAAATCTTTTGAAATTGTGATGTTTTTTGAAATTTTGAAATTTTTTGAAATTGTCAGAAAATTAAAAAAACACCATAATTTTGGAAACTACTATTTGTTTTAAATCAAATTGGCCATAACGGGGAAGCAACGTGACAATTTCAATTGTCAGCTTTTTTATTTCGTTTGGTTAATCTTTTTGGCCACCGAATAATGAAGAGGACGAAGATCCCCACGAAGGCGACAGCGGTGGGTGCACTCACGGCGAAGAATCTGGTTTTTCCGCATGCGAGGCGTCGCGGCGCTTTTGGCAACGTGCGTATCGTGCCACATACCGTAGGGCGCTGTTTCTTCTATTTTGGTCGCACAACGCGACGACGACATTTCCGACCTCCATCGGTAGCTGGTATGCGTTAGGCCAATGCCCGGCTCCGTGCACACCCAAGAAACTCATGGAGAATTCGATGCTAGGAGATTGTACTATAAAGAACTAAAAGAATTAGGAGCTCTCAACTTGCCGGTTATAAGAACAGATAATCGGTCTACTTCTCAGACCACTTTCTCCTTACAATCCAATTTTTTGTTCCATCTCTCTTCTTCTTTTTCTTCCACTAAGGTCATTACACTCGTTCTACCAGATTAAATGAAAAAAAAAGAAGAATGATCGTCTCATCATTCCAGGAGAAATCTCGTACAATTCTTTTTTTCTTTTATTTTACGTCGCATCAGCATCTATGGTTATTAACGACCAAAACGTATTTACATTTTTTTTTACATATTTTTCTTAAAATTAGTTACGAATTTTTATATATGTTTATTGATTTAGTGAATTCTAGAGTTTTCTTTCAGCGTTCAGTTCATTTTCCGAATTTTCCGAAAATTCCACATTCATCCGAAAGCTTCGAAATTTAGGACGCTGTATAATTAGATGTTGTACTGAGAGCTGGATGTTACAGGAGTCATAATTTGATTGAAGATCATTCGATCTTTTTTCCCATATAGATTCCCTGATGTCTTAATTATCTTTGTTGACCGTGAATAAGCAACAAGTTCCTCATTTGGAACACTGCATTTGGTCTACGAAAAATATTGATATTTATTTTATTTTATTATCTACAAACAAAAAATTGTGTTTTTGTAACGACGGGAGTTATAATTATTGATTAATTAGCTAATTCTACGAACGTATTTCCAGACCATTTTCTCTTTACAATTCGACTTTTTTTTCTTCCATCTTCTTTTTCTTCTACTACGCGAATTATACTCTTTGTATCCGATTGAAAAAACAACGTAAAATGATCATCTTACACCCAGAAATCTAAAAAGATCTTGTGAACGGGACTAGAATGTACGCATCGGAAATAAAATTTCTTATTTGGATGCCGACCTACTAGACTTCGATTCACCGCAAATAAATTTTTTTATTTGTAATTAATATACTTGTTGAATAGTAAATATATTCAAATCTAAGAAATATTTATTTGGGTCGGTAGTTATACAATAAATAAAGTTGAATAAAAAAAAAAATTTATTGCGATGTTCCTCTCTATCCCTTAGAAGCTCAGAAACTGCCTCCCGCTCAGCAGTTGGCGCGCATATTAGTGCGCGGCTAAGCGGTCACCCATCCAAGTTATGACCGCAAATAATGCTGTTTAATTCTGGGGACGGTCGAAGCTGTGACCGTGAAGTTCTTGGTACAATCGTTGGTTCACACTGATGGTTTCATTAAACATGTAAAAACAACCATATTTTCTGATTAAGGAGGGTGGATACCCAACTCAAAATGATAAACATGCTCTCAAATTTTTGGAGGATATTCGTAGATAAAAATTACATCTCCATGCCAAATTTCATGTCAATCGTCTAGATGGTTATCGAGAAATTAATTATCGAAATTACTCTCTTATGCATGGGCAACATAGCGACAACTATACGCACCTTCAACGTTATGCTCGAAAGTATAATAAAAATGATAAATAATTGTTGATAACAGAACCAAATCATTTCTTGGTTTTTCGAAAAGAACTTTTACGAAGACCGAAATTATTCGTCTGCTTGGTTGCCGAGAAAAAGTAAAAACAAAACTGCTGGAATAGTACAACAATGTACGCCAGTGAAGGCGCGTCACGGACCTCTCTCTCGCACACTACCTCCCCGGCAAACCGCGCACCTCCCCGCCAGAAAGACGGTATCCAACCTCCTTAATACCATTTTACCCGCTCGCATACGGTTCTTAATGGTAAGCAGTTTTCTTTATAAAAATAATGAATAATAAAAGAATGTATATAATGATATTTGATGAGCTTCTTTTTTGCTCGGTACTTTCTCGGTGCTTGACTGTCACCATAATGATATGGGAAAAACTTGAGTAGAAAAAAACCCTTCAATCGAAGCCACACATCGACCGCGCGTCCACTGGTGCCGATTTAAAGAATATATAATTTTTATATAAATATACGACAAGAATTAAGTCAAATCGATAAATGTTGCACATCCAGAATTTTTTTTTCCAAACTACTTTTCCGACGTTTCGTACCATTTTAATTAAACTGACGTAAAAACCTAGACAATTGTTATCTTTCACGAAAACAAAGCAAAAATTCCTCTATGAGGAAGCAAAAAATGACCATAAACATAAAAAAACAGCCCGCATTTCGTAATTTCAACAAAGTTAATGTAATTGAATTTCTATAATTTCCATGATACTTTTAATCAGTTCCTTCTCCCAATGTATACAAACCCTCGCGTATTGTTCAAGGCCACGCCTCTCGCAGTTGGAGGACAAACGTCTCACCGATATCAATACCTTGAAGGCGTCCAGTCAGCAGTAATTCAATATGCCCATCCCCGCGTCCAACAATGTATCCTGTTATTGCTGTTACGCAGGATAGAACCTTGGTTATATGCAACAACTCGCTCGCCCGTATTAGTATCTCATTGCAGGGAACGAATATCTCGTAATCGGTTTGCTCGTGTCGTTATACATACGTTACAACTGCCGCTAGTGTCTCGTAGTGTCTCTGTTCGTCGACATTTGTCCCCACAACAACTGCTTTGGCCAGTCAACCAGTGACCGAATATCGCGCCGGTACATCTCAAACATACATATTCGCGTCGGCGTAATAGTAGTCGAACCAGTGTGATATATACACACACAGTTGTCGAGAGCGCGACAGTAAACGTTCGCTCGACTTCTGCTCGAGTACAGAGCCACTTTACGGCAGTTTCGCGCAGCAACCAACGAAAATTCGACGAGCAGCGCGTGCTACGTGTATTTTCCTTTCTAGTACACCAGTGGTGAACGGTTAGCAAGCAAACCGCACGCGTAACTCACACTATAGACCGCGACGAGCGGGAAAGTAGTGGGAAGCGTCGTCGTCGTTGTTGCACCGCGATAATCGCACGACCTGAGGACACGAGTGCCACTGCACAAGTCACACACGAAGCGTATCAACGTTATGACCGCGTGTCGTCTCGCGCCCCTCAAAAGCGCTCGCGTTTCCGCTTCCGGAATGCTACGACAATGCTTCGCGTCAATCTCCACACCGACATCCGGAAATCCTCGTCTGCTAAGCACGACTGTCAACAAATTTTACTCACGCCATGGATCGAACGTTCACGTTAATGGACGAAAAATATCGCGCGATAGAATGCGCGAGAATTACGCGAAAATGATGGAAAAATGCAAATGTGAGTATTCGTTCGTGTATATTGCTTTGTTTTTCCTTTTTTCGGCGATTAAAATGCACAAGAGGATTTTCGTTTTCTGCACACTCGACGCCATTGTTCGATCTTACTGCAGAGACAGTAACGTCAACGTAAATTATTCGCTGGCTAATATATCAAAGACTTTATTCGTGAAACTCTGGAAGATGAAGAAAGACGAGATAAATCAGTGTTTGGATATTTTTATTCATGATTTTTAAGGAAAATATTGGTTTAAGTTTATTTTTCATTCATGATTAGAGAAAAAGGATTTTTTTTTTTTGAATGGTTGAGAATATTTATTTTCTTTTAAATTTTGTACGTTCGATGGGTTCTGAGGTTTCGAATTACGGCACTGAGAATTTCAGCCGTTTGTATCTCTCTCTCTGTTAGATACGAGTTTTTCCACGTTTAGTGGCATTGTGCCTTCCTTCTTGCTCTCGACCATTCCTCTTGAGAACTGCAGACTCGACTACACGAGTATATCTATATTTATAACATGGATATTGCATTTACAATCACTACGCGCATGCTCTCAGCGCAGCACGTGTGCGCATGATCCTCGTGATAGTATAATCCTTGCGCAATGCTATTTCCAGGGTAAAACACCCGTGAATTACAGATGATTTTATTGCAAAAATATATCCTTACCAATTTTTTTTATAACAAATTTTATGGTATCTATATTTATGACTCTGTGATATCTACACACGTGTTTTATACAGCACGTGTGGGCATTTTTTTATTTTTTATTCTTTCGTATATTTTGTTTATCTTCTTTTGTAAGGCCTAATTGTATTGTCATTATTATTATATATATTTTGAGGGCTTGTCCTGACTACTGTAAAATAAATAAATAAATAAGTATATAAATTAGAACGATTGAGAAAAGTACCATATTTTTAAATCGAATTTCTCATTGGATTCAAGTAATTTCACTTAAAAGGGTATTTCACGCGAAAGGAACTTCCGGTCACATTTTTTTCCGGTTGGACAACCAAATGTTTAGTTTCTTCAATAATTATTTGATTCAGTTGTCTAAAATATATTTGCGTCAATCAGAATATTTGTTATACCAACTAATAATTCATTTGAACGAGGATGTACGCCGGTTTTGTTAATTAAAACTTTTTTTCCCTTTTTCCTGAAATTTAATACACAAGTGAAACAGCAGTACAACTTTGATTTTGGCAATTTTCTACAAACTGTATCTATACACAAATTTTGATTTTATGTCTTTTTGAAATATCTGAAAAACGGAGGTAGTCGCTTAAACTTTCGTAAAATTTAGTCAATTTTGATAAATAGTTCTTTATAAAAAACAGGTGCACTCAATGTTGTTTGGTACTGAAATTGACTGAAATTTTATAGAATTCTGAATTTTTCGATAACATTTTTTTTCGCTTTTGTCGCAATATATTTTGGCATCGCTCATTACGAATCTGAACCCAAAATTCAGAAATTCAAAATGGCGGAGCAAAAAGCAAAAACATACTTGATTTTATTCAAAATCTGCGCTCGGGGGTTTTCGATGACGCTAATAATGAATCTGAACCCAAACTTCAGAAATTCAAGATGGCGGACCAAAAGGCAAAAACTGACTTGATTTTATCGAAAATCTGCACTCGGGGAGTTTTTGAGGTCGTTGATAATGAATCTGAACCCAACATTCAGAAATCCAAAATGGCGGATCAAAATGCAAAACCTGGCCTTGATTTTAATGGAAATCTGTACTCGGAGGTTTTTGAGGCCGCTGATTACGAATCTGAACACAAATTTTATAAATTCAAAATGGCGGATACAACATGAGTGACCAAAATACATAAAGTGATATAATTCGAATAAAAATCGATACTCACGTATTTCTGGGGTTGCTTACGAATCTAATTCATCGATGACGAATTTAATTTTCACATTTCTGAAATAGTAATAAAAAATTCATGTTCATTATTATTTAACAATCGATTCTGATATTTAATAGGCGTAATAAACCATAAACATTCAGTCATAGCAGTAGTTAAAATGCATTTTCATTATGCGAATGAGATGTAAATTCCTCTGTGAATCGAGCCTTAAGAAATCACTCAAGTAGCCAATCATCGAGCGTTAGAATTTTTTTTAACCGTCGATAGAGCTTCGAAACACTTGGGAGGCTTTATAGATTTGTGTACGCAGCTAGTTGGTCTATCAAAGCCCGTCAAGAGCTATTGTAACGACTGAGCGTGGCCTTACGAGGTCGATGCTCAATTGAGCCTTATTGAGCCAGGAATTAATTGCGACCCTGACGCGAGGGGTTCACGCAGGGTATCTCCCCATAATGGCCCGCTTATAATACTCTGTATCATGTCCCCTTGGCCTCATCCATAACTTTCTATTAATAAAAGTACCGTTAAAATATATATATTACACCGAAGATAATACCACATATTCCGACGTTCCAATTTATTGCAGCTACAGATTTAGTTACACTATTAATTATATGAATGGATCGTGTTGAGTATCACGTCTGAAATTGGCGAGAAATATAGTACAACGTCCTTAATCTCGTCAGATTCTATATGATCGACTAATCCAAATGAGGCAATCAATGAAATGCGAAGATGTTGGCGAAGATAAAATAACTGTGCGAGTATATATCGAGTCTATGAGCTATCGTTGATCACGTTTTTATGAACTTTTTTTTTCCAGGAAAGAAATTTCAATCATCTGTAACTGAAGAACCGCTCAACTGATAAAGTTTAAATTTGGCACACAAGCGAAGCAACAGCTCGTCTTGGATTGTTGCAATTTTTTGCAAAATTAATGCAGAAATGTAGATTTTATAGCTTTTTAAATTAAAAAAAAAATCGGTGAAATATTGTTACTTTATTTTGTCAAAAAATGGCGGACATTTTTTTTGAGCGGCCATGGAAATCTTTTTATTAAAAAGTACATTCAAAAACTTACTTTTTTTTATACGTTCGGTAATTTTGAATATACAGCGAATTGAAAAAAAAAAAGTGAATAAAAAGAATAGTTATTAAATTTTGGGCCATCGGTGCTAAAATTCTGAAATAATTTATGGATGTTCGTGATACTCTAAACAACTTTTGAAGAAATTATGAACATTTTTTTTTGCGACCATACTAAATTTGGGTGGTCCACTTGGTATGGAATGGAATCCACATATAATATATAATACAATTAAATATAATATTCCGACGTTTCAATTTATTGCAGCTACAGATTTCGCTACACTATTAGTTATATGAATGGATCGTATTGAGTATCACCTCGAAAATTAACAAAAAATATAGTACAACGTTCGTAATCTCATCAATTTCTATATGATCGCCTAATCCAAATGAGACAATCAATGAAATGAGAAGATGTTGGAGAAGATAAAATAACTATGCGAGTATACATCGTGTTTATGAGCAGCTATCGATAGTCACGTATCATCGATTTCCTCGCACTCGAAACGATTTCACGAAAAGATAATTTACAACCAACCGTGGGTTGCATGTCATGCAGAAGCTCTCTGAGATCGTTTCGTATAACTTACTTACTGCGTGAGCGAAAAGGCGGGAGAAAGAGAAAAATCTAGAACGGTGAAAATCTCTTCTTTCCATTCCGGCTTTAAGCCGAGCGAAACTAGTCCGCATCTCTCGTATAGCTGATCGTACACGATAGATAAACTCGAGACACTTCGCCACGTTAGTTTACACGCATTCGCGTTTATAGCTCGGAAAATTCTTCTAAGATAGGATAAGCGATAAAATTATTAGATGGTTAAGCATAAGACACGGTAAATTTCTTGGCAAATTTCTGTCTCATTCTAAGCAACAGGGATTAATACATAATTACCCAAGAATTTTCACGGGACCAATAATAGCACTCGTTTACCCTCGATGCAGATAAAAGCTCGCTTGAGTACAGAATTTGCTACGGAAAATATCGAGTATAATAATTAAGACACATAAGGAGTGGATGATCATAAATGGTAGTGATTTCGTATCCGCGTTGAAAGCGCCATCTTAAGGAAAGAGCGCCAGGCAAAAAAAAGCGAAAAATAATGAGGAAGCAATTTGCAAAGTTCTACTTTGCAGCTTTAATTTTTCTGATCATAACTTTTAAATATAAACATTCTGAAACTCGAAAATTATTAGTTAAAAATTCTGGAAAATCTGTATCTGTCGATTGTTTTTAGAGAAGAAATCACAGTAACTGAAGAGAGGTCAATAAACCACTTGTGTGCAAAATTTCAGTTCGATAAATCGTGCCGTTCGAAAGTTATGGGCAATTGAATTATTCGTACTTACGGTCATTAAAAATAAAAATTGTAGAATAAAAAAAAAATAATCGATGTTACAATACGGTTATACAATACCGTTACATCTCATTTTATGGGGTGCAAAGTTTACTAGGTACAAAGAAAGTAAGACACTTTCTTAACTTTTGTGAAAGTTAGAGCGAAAATCTAAATTTTTCGAAAAATTAAAAATGGCGTAAAATCAGAACCAATTTCCCGATCATCACCAAATTTGGTACGTAGCAGCGATGTATGTTATTTTCAATTCGTAGAACATTTCAGTTGATTTGTTAAGATACGACGTCATTTAGAGCAAAATTATTATTATTATTTTTTTTCGAAACAATCAAAACACTAAAATTCAGTTATGAAGAACTATTTAGCTAAATCGTCGAACTTTTACGAAAGTTAGAGCGATCACATCATTTTTTAGAAAAATTAAAAATTCTACAAAAATCTCTATATATACATACATTTTGTTAAGGGATCTTTCCAATGTGACGGCCCGAAAAATAGACTACTTTCACAATTTTTTTTCGGCCGATTACTATACGTCGATCAATCTGAAATTTTTGTGACATATTAAGGTAATCATGAATGACAGAAAATGATTTTTTATAAGACGATTTTTATTGTTTAAATTTTTTTTTAATTGTTGAAAATAATGTCGATAAAAAAGATAGCCTCATGGTGGACATCCTAGGAGTCGCAAATTTGATCTGAAAAAAAAAATCCAAAGGATTATTAATTAGTATGGGATTGGCTATCGCGCTATGGAGGCTTTTTTTTTATCACCTTGACAAAATGGCTGCAGTTTGAACGAAAAGTACCGAATTTAGCCGTTTTTTCGACCGTTTTTCTTTAAAAAAACTGGGAAGATTTAAAAAAAAGCTTTCATAGCACAATAGATAGTAGCGTGAAGAATGTTTTCCTAAACTTTGAAAACGATCGCTTGAAAACTGTTCCCTGGAGAATGTCCACCGTTTTGAAAAATGTCGTTTCGAGAAAAACGCGTTTAAAGTTTCGAGTGTAGAAATTTCATATACCTAAATTGTGTACTTACACTGTAAAAAAAAACTTTCTTAAAATTGATATACTTGAATTAAATTTCATAAACCTTTATATGGAATTTTCATATGAACGGTATTGAAAAAAAAATAGCTTTCGATAAAATTACAGACATAAGAGTTGTACAACTATTATACTCTCAAGCATACTCATAATTGACATAACAAAATGTTAATTGATTACAATCAGAGCGCAAAATGGGTTGGAAATATTTTCAAGTGAACATGATTTTCGGATGAACGAAATCTTTTTGAAAATCTCAAGTAACTTATCAGAAGTCGATGCTAAGTGGTAAGTGTTAGCGATCTAGTGCAGGTTTTTTTAGTTATTGGAAAATGTGTATTAAATTTCAAATCAGTCACTAAAATTCCAAAAATTCATGTTAATTTTCATATACTAATTTAGTAATGATTGATTTAGTAACCATGTGTTGTAATTTTATATCACCGGTTTGGTAAAATCCATATACGCATACTAAATGTACTATGCAACTATATTAATGTTTATTTCCTACAGCGAGTTTTGTAAATTTCTCAAACTTTTGTGTAGCAAAAACGCAAACATTTTTCATAAAGTAATATACCCATATAGACAAAATTGCAAATACTTAACTTGGTGTTTTTCAATATCAGTAACTGTAATTTGAGTAACTTTGATCTTACATTTAATGGAACAATGTATATTAAATTTCAAATCGGATACGAAAATTCCGAAAATATATATTGATTTTCATATACTAATTTAGTAAATGATGATTTAATAATCATGTGTTGTAATTTCCAATCACCGAATTATAAAAATTCATATATCTGTATTAAATTTACTATGCAATCATATTAATTCCGATTTCCTATACCAAGTTTTACAAAATACATACACGTTTGTATAGGAAAAACGCGAACATTTTTTACAGTGTACGACTAATCGGCGATGCCAGGTCCATAAAGTATGCGAGCGAAGTATTTCGAATTTCGCTTTAAAAATTTGAGAGTATGTTTTTGACTGTATATACTAATGGATAAAACAAAAAGAACTCCGATGTTTTTTTTCACACTGGAAAGATCTTTTAAGAATCTCATCAATTAAAGAGGAGTTACTACTCTAGTTGCATGCCAAATTTGAGTTTGATAGATCGTGCAGTTCGTGAGTTAAGGACGATTGAATTTTCTGTGCTTGATCTCTTGTGATTTGATCTCCTATTTACTGCTTCAGAAGTATCAATCGTTTGCGTCCAACCGTACTGTGCACTCGAGCTTGGAGCTTAAAGAGAATTATTTTAAGCGAGTAATCAATGGTCCGTGAAATAATCCGTTAGATATTTTTTCGCAAAACCTGTCGTTTGGCTCGCTGAAAGGTCTCTTCGATAATAATAGAGAAGTTCTCGACAGACTTCTTCTCTATTTATAAGCTTGAAACAGTAGACGCACATTGGACCGTGCTAAAGAAGTTGTACTTGGCACGCGATTTAATGTCAAGGACGTATTATACACTTGCGGTACAATCGTTAACTCGATGGACGAAAAATTATTCATTTTTTCTTTCATTTGTACACTCAGAAAAATTGTGGAAGTTCTGGTAACTAAAAATCGACAGCTAATCATTTTTTATTTTACAGTTGTTTATTTTAATAATTTATATTTTTATAGTTTTTTTAATGGACTATTTTATGGTTATTGTAATTATGAAAAAATTGTCGGATATACTTAAAATTAATTATTGTCACTTTATTAGTTACCAACAATAGAATTTTTTCTGAGTATAGGTAAATGTAAATTTGAAGGGAATTGGGCATTTGCTGAGATTCGTCATACATAGCGAAAGTCGTGAGAGTCACAATAATAAAAATTTCGACTGTCTTTTGTGTCACTGTCTCGATTAGGTGGCACGAAGAATTTTCGAGACACGCACGCACGACGTTTTTTTTTATTTCACTTTCTAACATCCGGCTATGGCTCTAGAAGGCACGTAATAAATATGTAATGTTATTCTTCCTCGTTGACTCACAGAGAAAGTTCCGGGCTGGAACATACATTGAATATTAATTTTTACGTCGTTTGATTACAATCAGAGCACTTTTGTGTAGCAAATCAGAGCTGCTTCGTCGATTTCATTTTTGCAATTTAAAAACATTTTTTTGTGGGCCTATATGACAACAACAATGATTGAATTTTTTTTTACGAAACTAGGCAACAATATGCTCCGTTAATTTAAATAACTCAACTGTTATTAATACCTTAGAAAAATGATGGAGCTCTTTAAGTAGGCAATTCGTTTAAAAGAGTGAGTTATCTTTAGCAAATAGCCATTTGGTACGCTGCCATTAATCGTAAAAAAAATACCTAGGGTCGTATCACTTTATTAAATTTTAATAGGAATTTTCAGTCCGATAACTAAAATTTTGTTTGAGTTGCAGAGTTTATAAATATTTTTCAAAATCTTAAAAATTTTATATGTTTCTAAACTTTAGTGTTGTGACATGAAAATCATTTTAAAAAAATGTTTGTCATTTAATCAAGTTAAATATTTTAAGTTAAGAATTTTTTAATAAATATATACAACAATTCTTGAAGCATTTTATATTTTCTGCATAAAAATTGTACATTGTCAAAGTAAATAAAGTTTTTGAGTGGCCCAAAGAATATTAAAAGCCTGTAATTTTTGGAGCTGCAAATTGTAAGAAAAACCTACTTATAATTGAATGTACAAGTACTGGAAGTTTTTAAGCACAATCAAATAAATAAATAAAAATCTTAAAAGTTCTTTAATTTCTATGCATCAATTTACCATTTATGCATAAAAACTACTAATAATTTCAAACCATGATTATTTGATCCTCTGATTTTTCCTGCAATATATTAACGATCATTTTATTTCAATCTGCTTTAATACAGCAAAGAAGTTGCCTCAAGATGTAAATCCCAAGGGTGTGTTTGCCTGCAACGAGCTCGACCTTAAAGAGGTTCAAGTCTACGGTTTCGATTACGATTACACGTTGGCCTGTTATAAACCTTCCCTCGATTACCTTCTCTACAATCTCGGCCGAGATATGCTCATCAAAAAGTACAAGGTAAAAACAAAATATTGTAATGAAAGAAGAAAATCATTCCCAACGTTTGATACGCGCGAAAGTCTCGCGCATTGCAAACGAATTCCAAAACAAAATTAAAAAGAAACGAAATTCAATGCTTTCTATTTGCGCAAAAAATTAAAAAGAAAAGAAATTCAATTCTTTCTAACTGCGAAAAAAAATTAAGAAAAAAAAAGAAATTCAATTCTTTCTAATTGCGCAAAAAATTAAAAAGAAAAGAAATTCAATTCTTTCTAATTGCAAAAAAAATTGAAAAGAAAAGAAATTCAATTCTTTCTAATTGCGCAAAAAATGAAAAAGAATAAAAATTCAATTCTTTCTAATTGCGAAAAAAAATGAAAAAGAAAAGAAAGTCAATTCTTTCTAATTGCGCAAAAAATGAAAAAGAAAAGAAATTCAATTCTTTCTAATTGCGCAAAAAATGAAAAAGAAAAGAAATTCAATTCTTTCCAATTGCGCAAAAAAAGAAGAAAAAAAAGAAATTCAATTCTTTCAAATTGCGCAAAAAATTAAGAAGAAAAGAAATTCAATTCTTTATAATTGCGGAAAAAAAATGAAAAAGAAAAGAAATTCAATTCGTTCTGATTGCAAAAATAAATAAGAAGGGAAGAAATTCAATTCTTTCTGATCGCAAAAAATAGAAAGAAAAGAAAACAATTTCGTCCGCAAGAGTCTGTTCGATTTAACGTTGCGAGGCACGGAGAAATCTCTTTCACAGACCGACCTGCGCGTACTTTAACTGTCGGCCAACGATCTCATCCTCCGAATCTCCTGCACTCCAGTATCCCGAGGGAATAGGAAAGCTCGAGTACAGGGAAGACTTTGCCGTTCGTGGTCTCCATTACGACATCGAGAAGGGACTCCTCCTTAAGCTCGACAGCTTTCTCCAAATTCAGCTAGGCGCAGTTTATCGTGGTCTGCATCCTGTTCCGGATGAGGAAGTTCTCAGGATCTACAAAAACAGAATCATACCAATCGCCTACGTCGAGGCTCAAAACAAGCAGGTAAATGTTTCGTGATAGAAACTTTATTCCCTAATCAAATAGTCATTCAAATCATTATATAGCCTCACCCACCGAAAAATTCTCCATCTTCACTCATCAATCTAAGAATTGCAAATAAAATAAAGTGGGTGTCCCATTTACTCACCACTTCAATGATAGTAAATATTTTATTACCAAAGTTGTGAATTCTGGAGAAGATTTTTTTATGAGCCGTAATTGAACTTTTTGTAATATCCTGAATTACAGACAAATTGCATTAGAATTTATTGTTCATGCCACTATTTTTAAAGTGACTTTCTTTTTTACTTACTATTGTTTGATTACAATAACTACAATAACGTTACAAAGATATTTGAACTTTTTGAATGTCTTAGTTGCAGTAACAATGAAAAAAGTTAATAGATATATGAAAGTAATAAAATATGTGCGGATATTTAATATTTGCCATGTATATCACAACTTCTCTCAGCAAATATTCCTGAAAGCCAGAAAAAATAATATTCTTCACTTTATATTTCGCTATCATAAAATATATTTGATAATCAGCTTAATAGAAGAAAAAAACGAAATATATTCAGTAAATGGGTGACCCAATTTTTATACAAAATTATTATGTTATGTACTTGTATTTCAATTTCTATATCTTTGCATGTCTGACCCAATTGGTTTTTTGTTAATTATCCCTGCAATGTTCCCTGTGGATTCGTCACTGCAGAAGGTGAGTGGGTTTGCCCAGAAAAATGAATAAATAAGAATATCTCAATGAACGGATAAATAAAAAAGTTTTTTCATTTAAGGATGGACCACACCGCACGAAGATGGTTCAGCTTGCTGATCTGTTCTCCGTACCGGAAATGGGACTGCTGTGCAACGTCACCGAGTATTTTTTGCGCAACCACATCGACTATCATCCCGAGATTCTTTTTAGGGACGTTAAGGTTCGAGCCAATATAAAATTATTCACAGTCGAGTGAATTGATCGTTCATAATTTATTTTATTTTTTCAATTTTTTTCAATTTCGTAGAATTCAGTGCAGAGCTGCCATCCTATAATGCATCAAATGGTGGTGAATAACGTGTCGGAATATCTGGAGCAGAATAAAGATCTGACAAAGTTTTTCGATCGTTTAAAATCGATGAACAAAAACTTATTCCTCGTCACAAACAGTCCTTTTCATTTTGTGTGAGTATTATTTTTTCACGGCATAAAACTCTTTTTAGAATCAATTAATTATTGAAGCTAATGTTAATCTGTTTTTTAGGGACAAAGGTATGAAATTTCTTGTGGGTGACAATTGGAAAGATTACTTTGACGTTGTCGTTGTGCAAGCGAGAAAACCGAGATTTTTCACTGACGAAACTAGACCATTGAGGATTTACGATGAAACGAAACAAACGCAACTTTGGGATCGAGTTACGAAAATCGAAAAGGGAGTGATATACCAGGAGGTACTTATTTAATTAATTTATATTTATGTATGAGGCCTGCTTCGCCAACGTGGCTATTTTTATTTTTACCCGTCAATATGTTGAGTTCCACGATGCCAATTTTTTTATGGACACTCGATACACTGCCAAATACCTTGTAAAATCTACAGCGAAAGTGAAGTGTTCGTATGGAAACAAAAAAATTCATTTAATTAATAATCTTTTTGATGCAATAAAAAATGTAACATATATTTCATGAAATAGTTAATTTAAAAAAAATTTTTATTGTACAATTTTTTGCCCGTGAATCTTCCATTATGCATGAGTGGAAAAAAACCCATTTCCGAAATGAGTGCATACTTTTAAGGAATCTTTCCAGTGTGACGACCCGAAAAATAGCCTATTTTCACGATATTTTTTCGGACGGTTACTATACGCCAATCAATCTGAAATTTTTATGACATATTAAGGTAATCATGAATGACAGAAAATGATTTTTTATAAGACGATTTTTATTGTTTAAATTTTTTTTTTAATTGATGAAAATAATGTTGATAAAAAAGATAGCCTCATGGTGGACATCCTAGGGGTCGCAAATTTGATCTAAAAAAACTCCCAAGAATTATTAATTAGTATGTTATTGGCTATCGCGCTATGGAGGCTTTTTTTAAAATCAATATTGACAAAATGGCGACGGTTTGAACAAAATGTACCGATTTCAGCCGTTTTTTCGACAGTTTTTCTTTTTAAAAAATGGGAAGAACTTAAAAAAAAAAGCTTCCATAGCACGGTAGAGAGAAGCGTGAAGAATGTTCTCCTAAAATTTGAATACGATCGCTTGAAAACTGTTTCCTGGAGAATGTCCACCGTTTTGAAAAATGTCGTTTCGAGAAAAACGCGTTTATAGTTTCGAGTGTAGAAATTTCATATACCTAAATTGTGTACTTACGACTAATCAGCGATGCCAGATCCATAAAGTATGCCAGCGAAGTATTTCGAATTTCGCTTTGGAAATTTGAGAGGATGTTTTTGACCGTAAATACTAATGGATAAGATGAAAAAAAATCGATTTTTTTTATTCCACACTGGAAAGATCCCTTAAGTACTACTATATAACCAATTATGGAACGGATGCGAGAGTATTAAAAAAAAGTGGCCGAGTTGGATAAGAATTGTAACTAATTGAATTCAAATTATACATATTTTTTAAGGGTACTGTAAAACAATTGCAAGATATGACCGGCTGGCGAGGTCATCAAGTTCTGTATTTCGGGGACCATCCCTACAGTGATTTGGCGGATGTGACGCTGGAACATGGTTGGAGAACTGGAGCGATAATCAAAGAACTCACGGTTAGTGCCTAAAATACAATATTTTTTATATAATTTGTTTCGACCTGGCTATTTTTCTCGTCCTATTTCTGATTATTATTATCTACTTTAATCATTCTAATTAATTATTGTTTTCAACTCTAAGTTGCTAGACATTCGGTACTTCTCATTATTTCCGTACATTCATGTCAGCTCAATTATTTCTGCTTTCCTGCTATTCTACCGGCCGCGCGTGCAACGCGTTGTCCGCATCTTTGGGCCGCATCGCGACCACTAAAAATTCCCCCACTATGTACGCCAATAATGCTTTCTTCGTTGCCTTTATAACTCCTGATCTTTAGTCTTTGATCATGTATTGAATTGTAATTATCAGGCTCGCGTGCCTGAGTGGCAAATACTACACGCTAAAGTAGTCTGTGAAATTGTATCGCTTGCTAAAAATGAATTATAATGTTATAATAATATCAAACAAATGTTATACTGTTATATTAATTGAATAAACTATACTGTTTCTTGGCCGCGATAATTCGAAATATTAGTTTCAACTATTAATCGAACAACGAAACTCAAATTTCTCGTTCATGCAGGACGTAACATAATTTTTAAAATGAACCCACGAATCTATGACATTTTGCCAATATTACCTTTGTCTCAAATCGCTGCATTTATGCCCGAAGAATTCATCTTCAATCTTCAATTGAGCAATTTTTAGAAATTTCTGACTTACCATTTATCTCAGAAAAATGAAAACCCCATACATTTCTTATAGCTTTTTTGCAATAATTAAATAATTTTGGGATCCAACAAAAACATTTTTTTTTCGATTCAAAAGAACGTATTTCTTTAAAATTATGTCAACGTGAGACAATCAATGAAATATCAATAATTCTGTGAATGAATATCAACAATTTGGGTCTGGCTTTCTCCCCTTAAAGGCGCTGCTAATTATTTAAAAAAAAGGTCAACTGACTCGTGATAGAATTATTATCTAATAGGATTATCATATGAATAATTCATAACATAGTAGAGACTTTTTTTTCGATATTACATTGTGGTAGAGTTATTTTCGCCAGCAAAATTAATTACGCAAAATATATGAAATAATTATGAATTGCAGCACGAGATTGAAAATTTGAACGATCCAAGGTTCAAAGAAAATGCAAACTGGTTACAAATGTTGACAACATTGATAGAGGATCACCAGGATTACGAAGGACCTGAGGTGCAGGCACAGCTCGATGAGTGGATGCAAGAGCGCGACGAGATACGAAATGCAATCAAACGAGTATTCAATCAACAATTTGGTTCAGTATTCCGGACCTATCACAATCCAACGTATTTCTCAAGGCGTCTCTTCCGATTTGCTGATATATATATGAGCTCGATAACAAATCTCCTAGGATATTCAACCACTCACACGTTTTATCCTAGACGAGGCGTAATGCCACACGAATACATAAGTTACTTTATGTAAATCAAGATTGAAGACTTTAAAAACCGAAACTACATCTGTTTATTAAAAGTCCAAAAAGTTCGCGAAAAATAGCATAATAAATCTCGTGTGAAAAAAAAGTATATGCAAAGACATATACAAAGATGCATACAAATTTTTCTGCAAAATATATTTCTTTATATGTCTGTTGTAAATCTAGGAATATTTATATATATATATCGAAATATATATTTCATATATCTGAGATATATCTTTTTAGGATATATCCGGTGGATGTAAAGAATATATACATATAGAGGATATAGAACGTATAAAAAATTCTATATCCTAGAATATACTTTATTTTCATAAGGGATTGAATAGTAAGATCGAGCAACCGCGAAAGATAAAGAGTTAGAAATAAGTGAGGCGTTCCATTTTCAGAACAGGCCCGAGTTTTGGAACAAAATGTGCGTGCAAATGAGATAGAAATACAGACTTTAACTGCCCCTGGGAAAAATAAATTATAGAGATTGATACAGTTCGATTAAATTTCAATGGAATTTAATCGTATGTTAACATCTCTGTCTATTCAAACTTTGATCAATTTATACAAATTGAGTCATTATTAGTTTCCTATAGTTTTCGTTTTCTATCTGTTAAATGCGATAAAAAAGAAGAAAATCCTGAAATAAATCAAACAGTTTTCTATCATTTATACAATAATTTCATGCTGATTGACTCGTTTATCTTCTCATTGTTTCACAGCTATAGGAAGTCTATAATAATGAATCTTGAATATCATAAATATGTGAATCCAAAGATTTGTGGATGAATCTTTTTTTTTTAATGAAAAATGTAATATTATTAATATTACTCCTACGATCGTACATTTTTATTATTAAATTTAATACAAAAATTATATAATTTGTAATAATATTATAGGATGTAGATGATACATATAGGATTTCCATCGTAAATTTATGATAGCACGTCGTAAATTCACGATCCAAACGATAGGATTTTAAGAAAATCGTTTTCTATCATTTATTTTTACCGGGAAGAATGTCCGAAGCTAGATCCGTTAATATTTCGAAACATGTACACTTCTCTTATTTTCAGACTATGAATTATGTACAACGAATGTACTTCAGGTTGAACAACATATGAGATTTATAGAAATAGTTATTTTTGAAGAAAATATCATTGATTGAAAAAAATATCATTAAACTGCAAGTCAGCGATGATGAATGTTGTAAATAGATGAATATGACCTAGGAAAAAGGCCGCTAAAAAATATTTTGAGGAGCATCTATTATGCGATTCACTATTTAAAAGCCTCAAGAATATCTATCCAAGCAGAGTTGTAAATCTCTAATTCTCCTAGAAATATAGTCGATGATATAATTGGCTTTATGATAACGTTTCCATTAAATTTATATGTGGCGATTATAATATCATGTTTAAACTTTTGAATAGCTGCAAAAAATATTAATTTTCAGTTCAATTTCGTGGTAATCTTCTTGAAAAAATGGAGAAAAACAGTTAATGCATTGCGAAAATAATGGAGGGTTGTATTTTTCCACTTTTTCCGCATTTTTCCCAAGACTTGATTGAAAATGAGATATCATTTCAAGTGTATAAAAAAGTTCACATATAATTTCATAAAAACTGCAGGTTATTATTGCGAAATCATTACTGCAAAACGAATTGTATTTTAAACTTTATTTTTTAAAGTAATGGGGCTTTACAACACTGTATCCAAGGATAAATTCAGTCGGCATTTAGATTTACACAAAAAGAGCGCAGCAGTCGTATCAAAAAGTATGCATGACGTATTTAATGTCTGAACGAAGAAAATAGAGTGGATGATATGTTCTAGATGAAGTTATGAATAGTCACCAAGTACAAATGTCTACAATTGTTGATGATAACCGAGATTATATTTGAAAAACGTAAATATGTTAAGCGAATCTTCGTACGTGATAGGGTAAATAAAAAATGCGTGATCCGAGTTTCAGCGTGAGACTAGATTGTAGGATGTAATGTAAACCTTAAGTGCCATCGTAGAGAGACTCGGATTGATGACATTATCCTCGAAAAATTATCGTGTTCATATTTCAGCATCAATGCTATGAATATTTTTTTTTTGCTTCTAAAGTTAAGCCAACCTGGAACAATATTGATGTTTTGCAGATTATAAAGCATGTTGCTGAATGTCTAAATAAATTTTTTTTTTGACTTAAATATAACAGGGTCTCAAATTATTTATAATCTCCTACAAAAAGTACAAACTTCAGTCAGCTTCAGATGATTGAAGTAAACAAGGTAATAAAAGTGACAAAAACCGTAGGATACTTGAAAAAGTTCTTTACAACAAGCAAGAAATTTTATATTTCAACATCAATGCCATAAATAATTTTTTTTTGCTTCCAAATTTAAACTGCTCAATGTCTAAATAAAATACATTTTATAAATGAAAAAGGATGCAAAGCAGAACCTTGCACATTGCTTCCTCATTATATTTCGCTTTTTTACAAAGCAACCTCTAAGAGGAAGTATGGGAATTGATTTTGGCTTCCTCATAGAGGAAGGTTTGTAAAAAGCGAAATATAATGAGGAAGCAATGTTCAAGGTTCTGCTTTGCATTCGTGTTTTAAATAAATATAAATAAGCGCACACTCTCGCTTTGTGAAAATATAATAAGGACGAACGGTCCAGAAACTCCCTCGAATACTCTATCTTCTCTGTTTTTTTTTTTTGTAGAACACGATAGAAATCGGTGGTTTCCGAAATTTCATTGGGAAGCAAGGATATGGCTAGTTTATACGACATAAATCGCTACTTTTCGCAATATAGACTGTACATTATCGCTATGAAAATATGTTATCGTTCAACATTTTTGGGCTATATTTGACGTATTTTTCTGTTAATCATGAATTTGGCACTCATTTGACTCCCAGCTCGATATTTCATACCAAAATTGGCATCGCAGAAAAAAGATCAAAGAATTCAAAAAATCAAAATGTCATAAAATTTTAACGTTTCAACCGATCTTAACCAAATTTAATAGGGATCACCGGTGTATGAAAGCTCACGTACGTACCAATTTTGAGCTTAATATCTCGAAAATTAAAAGAGTTATCGCGTTAACAGACATTTTTGAAAAAATTCAAAACCGCGTAAAAATTTAATGATCATGGGGATTTTTACAAAAATGGTATGAACGATGAGGATTGACTCCTCTATCTATGGTGTAAATTTCAGCTCTATATCTCGAGGCAATCCCGAGTTATAAAGGTTTACATTTTTTGAGCGTCTAACATACACATACATTTTTTCTAAATCACTTTTCTCGACGTTTTGGACTATTCTGAGTGTACTGACATGAAAATCTCGAAAAAAAATTTGTTCACGAAAACAAAGCTTCCTCTATGAGGAAGCAAAAATAAGGGTACCTCCAAATATTTATAACCTCCTACAAAAATTATAGTATTTTCAGTTAGCTTTACATGAATCAAGTAAATAAATTAGTAATTAAAAATCTCAATGAAAATAGAATGTATGAAGAATTTTCTCACGAAAACAAAAAAGTACTCTATTCCTAATACATGAACTTGTTGAATGGTTTTTAAATCATTGAATCAAATTACATTGATCCATTTCTCGTATCTATCTGTCATTGTCAGCCGAAAAGTTGAGAAGTTAAAACCTCAAAACAGAAAAAGATCCTTAAAATGCGATCATCAGAAGTTAAAGTTACGAAATCAGGCTCCAAAATGTCGGACAGCGAAATCCTCATGAACAGTCCGGTTGAATCTAAAAGATCCCAAAGAAGAACTACCAATGGTGCGAGAGTTATGTTCCAAGAGCCCTCGAGGACTCAAACAGATCAGAGACATAAACCGGATGAACCGTTGATAGAAATACCGTCTAAAACCGATGAACAAATTCGTAATAAAGCGGAAGACATTCCTGGTAAAAATAAGTTATAGAGACTGATACAGAACGATAGAATTTTCTCTCAGAGTACGAAAACTCGGATTTTTTAAATATCGTTTTCTATAATTTACTTTGACCAGGGATATCCAGCGTTTCTCTTCAAGTAAATGTTGCTGACAATGCAATCAAAAGAACTTCCGTGAGTTATGGCAGTAATATTGAGAGAATAAAATAGATTAGGCCAATGAAACGTTAGCAAACTTAGTATAAAACAGAGTTGTAAATTCCCATTGATTCATAAAATATAGTTTACAATACGGTTTGTTTTATAATTATGATTACACAATAATAATATATAGTGATTATAAAATAGAGTGTAAATATATGAGTAGCTGCAAAAATACTAAATTTCGCTTAAGTATTGGAAGAAATAGTGGAAAAAATGGAAGAGATAATTATTGCATTACTTTCTTAATGGATTAATTATGTTTCTTCATTTTTTCAAAAAGATTACTATCAAATTTTATTAAAAAATAATAATTCTTGCAGCTATTCAAACGTGTAGTCATCGTATTGTAATCACTACATGTTATCATTATGAAATCATAATTATAGAGCTCATTGTATCATCATCTTTGTTTCTATAAGTATTAGGAATATTTTTATACTATAAAAATATGTCAAATTATTAGTCTCGATTGAAAATTAAATAATAGAATTATTAAGGATCCTTTTCCAGGCCGCTGATAGCCAAGATGCCCTCAAATTGATCGAAACAAGAACAAGAAAGCAACTAGCTTCTCAGGCTGAACTTGCCAGACCACCAAGTGGACCTCTTAAAGGAGATGACCAATTTATTTACAAAGGTCGTGATAGTTCAAGACGCAGCACTGGATTTCTTGGGTACACAATTGAAGGAATGCTGACACAGTATCATACATCTCGCCCAAGAGTACGAAAATTCAAAAGGAAACAGAATAAGGATGTTCGGCTGTTTCACACTAATCAAATCAGTGCTCAATTTTTGTAATTGCTTCATTAAAGTTTAGTGCATTAAATAATTGTAGTGGGGCATTGATTTGTAATGAAGCATGCACACTTAACCGAGAGAAAAATTAATAGTGACGAATTTGCATAAAGATTAACTGATTAACGTTACTTTGCGATGGGATACATTTTCGTTCAGTTTGATCCAAGAATAACACTAGCATGTCGAACAACCGTGAAAACAACCGTGAAAACCCAAAAAAACCATATTTCCAACCCAGTCGGAATGAGCCACAAAACCAACCGATAATTCTTGTCAAACCAACCGAGCTTTCAAAAGCTCGCAGCTTCCGAATAGGTTGGTCCACGGGTTGTTGAGACACAAGTCCAACCGGAATTCCAAACGTCGCAAGAAGCATCGCTCGGTTGGTCTCAGGATTGTGCAGGGTTTTGCCAACCAGAATACCAACCGGCGCAAGAAGCAGCGATCGGTTGGTGTCTGGATTATGGAACCCCAGATCCAATCCGAATTACGACTGTCGCAATAAGCACCGACCGGTTGGTGCCTGGGTTGTGCAAACCGAGGTTGGTAAATTTGTAGAGCATCTTTTAAGAAAGAGAATGAGCCATCATTCATCAAAATTGGCAACAAATAATTTTTTATGATTATTCTTGGAAAAACTAGACGAAAATGTATCCCATTGGAAAGCAACGTTAATTAGTTAATCTGTATGCAAATCCTGCACTATTAATCTTTCTCTGGGTTAAGTGTACATGCTTTAATTCAAACTACTCTCTACTATTGTTATTTAATGCATTAAACTTTAATGAGACAATTACAAAAATTTAGCACTGATATGGCTAGTGTGAAACAGTCGAACATCCTTAAACGGACAGAGTTGCACCATTCCATTACAATCAGATTGACAATATTATGTTCATTAATTCCGTAAATAATTTAATATCAATAATTTAATAATGATTACAATTTCATAACTTGATATCAATACTGCTACAAAAATGTATAGCCATTTTATTACAATGTTTACCATTGTGCAGTATAGTATAAGAATTTATTTGAAAATAGATATCGTTTGAATTTTTAAATAAATATAATTCTTTTTATATCAATATCGAAAGATATTTTTAAAAATTAATAAAACTTTTCTGCCAATAGACACATAGACATTGCATGTATAATGTAATGGTTACAACTCTACCCAGATAGACATTTGGTGGCACAGGAACAGCATAAACGCGTCATACAATGGATGCTATGTCGGAATTAACGTAGCGATGTACGTCTGAATTGAGCTATTATGTGACGGCATACCGTGCCATCTTTTCATGACGCCAAGGCAAAGCCATATTTGTGGTACTTAAATATTATAGCGTGGTGCACTAGTGGCACTACAATGTCGCCATGCTTCAAGTTCAGATCATGTCTCTATGGTGCCATAATTACTCCATATCGTATCACTGAGTGTCTGAGGTGTGAACGTCATTCTGTTACTATGGTGCCATTTTTGCAGAATATTTGGGATGGTAATTGCAGCACGGTGACAGCATAATGGTGGCACACCATGCTGTGCTAAAAGTCGTTATCGATCTTGACTGTCAGTTAGGAATCGTAAGCGTTTTATTTCTTTGTATCTGTTACTTGTATTATGTTTTAGTTTTTTTTCTTGTCTAACATTTCAAATCGCGAGTCAAAAGTATAAGACAGAACAGAATCTTTTATCTTCTCCGATATTAAAGGGTTGTTACGCCCGAGAGGTTTGACACATTCGAAGAGTAGACCCTTCGTGTGTAGTCGAACTCAGGCAGCTTCGCATTCTTATATATACGCTCAGGCTTCAAAACACTTGCGAGAAACGCGTCGTCCATTCGCCATCTAGTGGTATCATACGAAACACTGGTGCCTAATTCTCCGCTAGATGGCGAACGGACGGAGCGTTTCTCGCAAGTGTTTTGAAGCCTGAGTGTATATATAAGAATGCAAAGTTTTCCTGTGTTCGACTACACACGAGGGGTCTATTCTTTGAATGTGTCAAACCTCTTGGGTTTACCAACCCTTTAATATTGAAGAAGATAAAAGAATCTGTTCTGTATTATTCTTTTGACACGGAATTTGAAATGATAGACAAGAAAAAAACTAAAACTAAAAATGTCTACCTGACAATACAAAAATATCTATAACGACTTTCAGCACAGCATAGCGTGCCACCATTATGCTCCCACTGTGCTGCATTTATCATTTTAAAAATTGTATAAAAATGACACCATAGTAACAGAATGACGTTCACGCCTCAGACGTTCACACCACGACATGGACCAATTATGGCACCATGGAGACATGATCTGAGTTTACAGCATGGTGACAGTGGAATGCCACTAAGCCTGCACGGCACGGTATGTCGTCACATAATAGCTCAATTCGGACGTACATCGCTATGTTAATTCCGACATAACATGCCGTTGTGTGACGCGTTTATGCTGCCACAGTGACACGATAGGATACTTCCACGGCACGTTTGTCTATCTGGGTAAAAGCCAATACTTTTATTTGAATTATTTTTCTCCAGGTGTATCGCAACGAAGTTGAATCCGCATTGCGCTCAACTACCGAAACTTCAGCAGGAACTTCCGGAGCTCGTATGCGTTTATCCGAAAACATTGGAGTGCAAAGTTTGGTCATCGAACCTCCGCAAATGGACCAACTTCCACATCTGGAGGCAACAGCTTTTGCGGTGATTCTTCAGGAAGCTCTGGATTTTCTGGAAATCCTGGAACATATCATACCGGCTCAAGTGGACAAAAATTGGGACGAAAGTTACAGAACAATTGACGAGAAATATGGAAGAATGGGAGAGTCTAAAATGATGCTAAGGGAAGACAAGGATTTGATCTCATTGATTCCTACAGTTTCTCAGAAAATTCAACGCGATAGGTTCATTCAATTTTTAACATAAAAAAAATTTCTGGCAATTTAATACAGCAAAAAAAAATTATAATAATCATTTTGTCATCAGGACTTACATCTACAATGTTTTGAAAGGTACGATCAAAGAAATAACATGTTCACGACGTTATGATCGACTGGAAGTCGAAGTCGATGATATCGTCAGGATTTTGGAAGGCGAACATAGTCTGGAGATCAATAATGAAATATGGACGGGTCAAGTGAAGCAGCTACAAGAACTCATCGAGTCCAATAGATTGGAAAACGAGAAAGAAGCTAGAAATTTACTTGCTTCGACGCAAGAAATGAACGCTGCAATCGACAATGCTACGTTCTTGAATACCGCCAAATTGGGTATAATAGCAATTATCTGCTCTATTTACTTTGGTATTTTTCTTACAATCTAATTTGACCAACCATTTGCAAGGTGATTTTTTGGGAATTAAATGTAGAAAAATGGTTTGATTCACAGTATTAATGTTTGGCAGTTATATTTATGCATGTTTAAAGTAACGTTTGAAATTTTTTCAAAATATTTTACCGCAAATTGTACGTATTGCAGGATATTGATGAAAAGAATTAAACCTTATGTTGATTCTGGTAAAACACTTATGGATAAAGTTTCAGTTTGATAAATAAAAATTCGTACCATCGGGTCATTTCGTATTCTGAGCCATTCAATGAGTTTTTTGAATGTGAGTTAATGAAAAAAAATATTTTAGTTACCGGCGATCTGAATTTTAACAAAAATTGTCACATTTTATTTTGAAATAGTTATAAAAAGCGTCGCAGTAGAAATTTGAGGTAAAAATTGATTTATAGAACCAATTGACTAGTTAGCTTTCAAGTTAATTTTAAATTGGTGTGAATGCGAGAGTACGAATTGAATAACTAAGCAAATTAATAACTAAATAAATTAAATAACTAAACTAAATAACTAACCAGATGGTTGTAAAACCATAATTATTTTTTATACAAAATTGATGCTACAGTTGGCTTTGTAATTATGTTTTTATAATAATAATTTGCAGTGATTATAATATGATGGGTAAACTTTTGAATAGACGCAAAAAATATTAATTCCCCATAAAATTTCATGACAATCTTATTGAGAAAATGGAGAAATAGTGTTTATTACGTCACGGTTTTTGTTTTTCGTTGGGATAGTAACAGATGAATGATATTTTCGCCGTTTTAGAGCGGAATGTGCCACCTCAGGGATCTGAGGGTGACTGGTGATTGAATTCTAAACTTGTTTTAATAAATAACGTTTGTGCAACACTGGTGATTTAAAAACACTTAATTTATTAAAAACACAGATAAAAAACCGTTTTGGTCTTTTTACGTGTATATAAAACTGTTCAAATGATTGCGCAAGTAAGTTGGGCCCTCGGAGTAAGACTTTGAAAATATATATATAAGGCGACACACGCAAACATCTCTTAAAAACTAGTGCCGAAAGCACTGCGGAGTAATACATTTTCTTAACATGCAGGACATCGCACATCTCGTAGGTGTGCAGTGGCCTGCAGGCCTGCTCATTATCGTGGGATTGCTGAATTCAGCAAAAGTCCAATGGCGGGAAGGACTACTGGGTGTTACAAAAACAAAATAATATTGTTATTTCAAAACAATGAAAAATTTAAAAATTTCTGTTTAAAAAATTTGTATTTATTTGTTAATTAATATTTAGGATAAGCAATTTATTTTTAAAACATAGTTTTAATAATCGAAAGTAAGCCCGGACGTAATACTGCTAATGCATAGCTAAAGTAATGGAGGCCTGTGGTTGTCCATTATTCCCACAATTTCTTCCAAAATTTAATAAAAATTTCGATTTTTCTTAAAGCTATTCAAAAGTTCACATATCATTTTATAATCGCTACAGGTTATCATTAAAAATTCGTAACTACAAGACAAACTGTTCTGTAAATTTTATATTGTAAAGCAATGGAGACTTACATCACTGTAACTAACTAAATGAATGATTAACGATGTCTAGGCTACGTTGAGCGATGGGAAGAAGTTCGACTGGAGCAACAGAAGCTTCGTCTTGAGATGAAGGAACAAAAATTAAACGACGCCCTGGGAGATTGTGAAAAAATGGAAACAGCCGATCAGATAGTTTCCGGAGAGGTGCGAACTTTTTTGCAGGCGAATATTAAGGATTTGGAAGATGAGACTATAGCTTGGGCGAGTCGTTGGAACGAGGAAGTCGAACGAGTCGGACAAGAGATTAATGATATGAAGGTCAACCAAGATAAATTAACGACAGTCATCAATTAGCACTTTCATTTAGACGTGTAAAGTAATTTTTCAACTTTGCTATCTTCTTTCAAGGAAAAAATCGAACTTCAAAGATTCGAGCTACAGAATTTGTACCAACTGCGCGACGAGCGTCAAGCTTTTGTTGATGAATGCTACGCGGAGAAAGAAAGAATTAAGAACGAAGCTGAATATTGGAATGCTGTAAATGATGCTGCTACTGTCATTCAAAAATTGTGGAGAGGATACGTGGTTCGGCATCAACTGGGTCAGTTCAACAATCTGTGGTCCAATCTAAAAAAACGAAATCGTCGAGCTGCTATAGCACGGAAGAAGAAAGAAGAATGGGAAAAGAAAAAGGCTGCTGAATGGGGCTCAACGGAATTGAAGAAATTGAAAAATATCGTGGATCCAAATGCTTGATATTATCACGAATCTGTAACATATTAAACAAAATTTACAACCATTCGATTAACGAGAAAATACACGACGACGACTGAAAAAAATGTTTTTGCGAAACGGACTATATAAATTATTAAAATTAATATAATTTTGCAGAAAGTTTTTATGCATAAGCCGGTATATTAAATTTCGTATAGAAGTATGATGTAAAATTAAAAATTAAAATACTGTAATATTGCTATATAATAGTATATTAAATTGTATATTCCAGTTTACGCATAAAAACTTCCGATAAATGTATATTCATTTTCTGAACATTTTTTACAGTGTACATGTCGTTAATATCTTGTTAAAATGCAAAATAGAACCTTGTATATTGCATCCACATTATTTTAAACTTTTTTCTAAACTTTTCTGAGGAAGAATGTTCATCAGTTTTTGCTTCCTCATAGAGGCTTAGTAAAAAGTTAAAAAATAATTAGAGAGCAATTTTCAAGGCTCTACTTTGCAACCATGTTTTAAATAAATTTAAAAAAAATCGAAGCTTTAGCGAAATTTTAGTCGTCAAGAAATAATATTTAAAAACTAAAAAAATTTTTCATGAAAACAAAGCTTCCTTTATGAGGAAGCAAAATTGTAATCTTACTACTCTAGTGTATTAAATTTAACCTATCCGCTGATGAATAAAATTTCCGGTAACATAAATTAGCAAACATTTTTAACAGTACTTAGCATATTTGCCGAATAATTCCGTAAGAATATACTTACTAAGCGAATTGATCACTGGGTCATCTTCAGCAAAGAGTGAGGGAAGTTTCAGTCTTAAGGTAGGGGAAATTTCCCCACTATAGCAACACACATCATACTCCGTTCCATATCTCCCCTCGCACAGCTGTTTGTCCTGACAATTCGAGACGTAACCTCAAAAACATTGAAAACAACAACAAAACCTAAAATCTTAAATTCATTGGATTAATATAATCCAAAAATGGATATCTTAAAAGCGGAGATTATGAAGAAACGGAAGCAGCTCGAAGAGAGCAACGTGATGGTGAGTTCACCGATAAATATTAATTAATTGAAAACCTAACCTTAAATTGAAAAAAAATAAAAACATTTCGTGAATTTTAGAAGGAAAATAGAAAATACTTCAAACGAGGCGAATTGATTTCGAAAGAAACAGGAGCATCTGTCAATACCGGCAATAATAGCGATACAGTCAAGACAAATTTTGGACAAGTTACGGAATCAAGCACAAACACTTCGGAGCACTTGACTCTCTCCAGACCCGAAGTTATTCGAAGGCTTCGCGAACGATGCGAACCGATTACTCTATTTGGTGAATCTGAAGTTGATTCTTTTCAGAGATTACGAAAACGTGAAATTCTGGAACCTGAAGTTAACAAGGTAAGATTTTTTGTCTTTTTTTATCACCTAAAAATCTTCACCAATGCAAAGTACGATAACTAACTTAATTAGTTTTCATTGGACACATTTACTATATGTAAAGAAAAGTATTACATAAAGCTAAGTATATCCAATAATTGACATTTTGTCTTCATAATATTAAAGCACAAATTCTGAAAATTTGTTGGAGAATTTTCCATTAATACTCACAGTCATTTTGTAAATCATACATGAGTCATTCTCTGTCAGTTCAGCCACTTTTTTTTCGACCCTCACAGATCTATCCCATAATTGGCCACATTTTAGTACCACTTAAAAGCACTCTTTGTGAATTTTTTCAGATTTTTGAATTCATCCATTTAGGAAATGTTTATTTTTCTTTTTATTCATATAACTTTGATGGAGTGAATATGACAAAAAAATCATACATACAAAAAAATGTTGTTTTTCACTTAACTTTGTATTGCAATATGTCTCATATTTTTATTCGTGTTGCAAAAGCTATTTACAGGAATAAAAATGTTAAACAATTTTTTTTACTCATTCGGACACCTTTGATATCACTGCCAATTTTATACAAGCTACAGAGATATGTCCAAAACATACCAAAAAATTGGCATAGTGGGCATCAACTATTTGAAGGAGAAAAAAAATATTTTCCAAAATTTTCGATCCAATAAATGGCTATACGCACGAATAACTGTGTGTAAACCCTGAAGGCCGTGTCGTCGTTACGCGTCAAGTAGCTCAGTGGATCGATTATTTGAAGGAATAACAAAAAATAAGTGAAATGAAAAAATATATAAAAATAAAAAAACAATTAAATAAATTTAATTAATTTTCTTTCTTTTTTGAATCCTTCAAGTAGTCGATGCCCACTATACAAATTTTTTTGTACGTTCTATACATGTCCCTACAGCTTATAAAAAATTGAAAGTAATATCGAAGGTGTCAGGATGAATGAAAAAAATTGTTTAACATTTTTTTTTTGCTGAATATCACTTTTGCAACACGAATAAAAATATGAGACCTATTGTATTACAAAGTTGAGTGAAAAACAACATTTTTTTGTATATGTATTTTTTTGTCAGACTTACTCCATCGAAGTTATATGAATAACAAAAAAAAAATACATTTCCCAAATGGATTGTTTTAAAAATCTGAAAAAATTCACAAAGAGTGCTTTCAAGTGGTAGTAAAATGTGTCCAATTATGGGATAGATCTGAGAGGGTCGAAACAAAGTGGCTGAACTGACAGAGAATGCCTCGTATGTGGTTTTGAGATTGGTTGTGAGTATCTTATCGGGTTTGCATTAGTAATTTCAACAACCATTAAAAAAATGGTAGATTGTTACGTCCTGGCTATTTTTCCTACTATAATTAATTATTATTTCATTTCCATTCTTTCCAATATTCAATCTCAGTTTCTGCCAATGTAAATCCATTCCGCAATTCCATGCGTCGTTCATTGCACTTGTATATTTTCGCTGGCCGCACGTGTCGAGCGTTGTCAACATCTCAGCGCGGTCTTCGAAAACCTCACTTAAACTCCGATGCACTCTTTCATCATTTTTTCAATCGTTTCACTCATTAGTTTTCAATCAATCTTCAATCAACAAATATGAAATAAATACATTACTAACGCTGAAAAAGCGTAACTTTAAAATATCAGTCTATTTTATAGTATTTTGTAATTATCGTAAACGACGATAAATAATAAGTTTTTTCCTATTAAATCAGCTGATTAAAAGTGTTAAATTCAAGAACTCCCAAAAATATATTCGTTTCAAAATGACTGTCCTTAAAATATCTACCCGAACGTCCTTGCATCGACCAAAAAAACGACCAAGTAGATATTTGAAACACAGTCATTTTAACAATCATTTGAAAGAACGTCATATTTCTTTTTAACTTTTTTTAAACGACTGAGTCGTGTAAATATACGCTATATTACACCATAAATCTCCTGCAAATGCTTACATTTTAATCTGTATTTTTTCAAAGGGTTTCCGCAATGATTTTCAAGAAGCTATGGACCAAGTGGATCAGGCTTATCTCAACGAATTGCTGGACTCTTCGAAGCCCAACGATCGTGATAGACAAGGGGACGTTAATGTACCTGATGAGGGCGTCACGTACGACGATATTCAAAAAATGTCAGCTAAACTAAACAAAGGGGAGAGAGAATACGACATGACGGTCATAACTAAATTTCTTCAGTTTTTGGTTCAAATATGGGGCGAAAAATTAAACAGTCGCGGCACTGCAGAGAAAATGAGCACGAGGGGAAAAATGGCTAGCGCTACTTACGCCCAAACGCGAGAATATCTGAAACCGTTGCTGAGAAAACTGAAAAATAAATCACTCCCAGAGGACATAACGGACAGTTTAACGGAAATTGTCAAACATCTTTTAGAAAGAAACTACATACTGGTAATTTTAGAGGATTTCGTAAAATTTTGTCTATAATTTACAAGCTGTAGTATGTTGTAGGCAGTGATCGTGTATTGTTAATATTAATTCTTTCATCGACTATTATCGATCAATTTCTTAATGATGGAATTATGCATAGCACATCTCGGGTCTCAGATAGCAATCATGGCCGGGTCTGAGACTGAGAGATAAAAATTCGTCGATTGTGGCTGCTTGATGAATTTACTTAATTTAATAAGCAGCTACAGTCGATATTTGTAAAGATTCGGATTAGTGGAATTTTTTATTAGTCGATAATTGTAAAGATTCGGATTAGTGAAATTTAAATTAGGCTTCGGTTTCGCGCACTTTGAATCCAGCCATCACTGTCTCAGACCCGAGATGTGCTTCGCAAAATTGCATCATTAAGAATTTGATCGATAATAGTCGATGAAAGAATTAATATTATAATTTACAAGTGCTATATTTTGTAATTTACTTGAAATATCGTTCTAGGCAAGCGACGCATACCTTCAAATGGCAATTGGCAATTCTCCGTGGCCTATCGGTGTCACTATGGTCGGTATTCACGCTCGTACCGGAAGAGAAAAGATTTTCTCGAAAAACGTCGCTCACGTAATGAACGACGAGACTCAACGAAAGTACATTCAGGCATTGAAGAGATTGATGACAAAGTGCCAGGAATATTATCCAACCGATCCATCCCGATGTGTTGAATATTCAAAAATTTAGTTTAGCTTTAGTTCATAATGACGAAATTTGTTAATAGTTATATTAACTTTTTTATATGTAAATAAAATGTACTCTTCATGGACTCAAGATTGTTTTTAAGAGTAGTAAAGTAAGTAATAAGTTCGGATCTCAGTCAAGCGATATGCTTTATCTTATAGGGTTTTTGATTCGCTATATGGATGTACCATATTATACCGGGCGTCCACGGACAATTGTTAACATTAATGTTTAACTTTTTTAGACGATTATCTACACTGTAAAAAAATCTACTTGAAATTTAGTGTACTTTTACTGGAAGTTTGTATTCGTAAACTAGTATATTAAATTTAGTATACAAGTATAATGTAAAATTAATGTATGGTACAGCACATTCAATAATTTACTTTCATTTTACAGTAAAAGTACTTGAATTTTATACCACAATTGTATATTAAATTTCGATGACGAGTTTATGAATAAAAACTTTCAATCTTTTCTAACAGTGTATCACCAGGGATAATGTTATTATTATGCGAACACAACTCATGATGCGAGCGCATGAACGCGATTCTAGCACGGGAAAGGAAGCCTAATTCAAATCTGCGCACTACTACGCCTCTTATTATTCCGCGCGTCAGCCGCTTTCAAATTGTAACTCAAATTATCTCCGACCACACGTCGCGAACGAATAATGTATCAGGTCCAGTACTTATTACTATTTTTTCTCTTTCAAATGAGACCTGTCGCAAGAAAATCGGTTCCTTTAATGCTGATGTCTGGCGTCGTCGTAATTTAGGCCGATTAAATAATCGTCAAATCCAATTGATTGAATCAACCTTGATTAAAGCTAATTAACCAATCAGAATCAAGGAAATTTTTAACCTAAGAATCAGTGAAAAAAATTGCGCAGTTGTACAGAAGGTGATGAAAAAAATTCAGTTTTTTCTATAAATTTTCATCTTCCTAACGAACTTCCTTAACATACTTTGTCCGGTTACTGGTACCTGGGAAATTTGTGGGATTATTTCCGAGCCTGTAATTAGTCACCTAGGACCTGAGGAATGAAGGTTAACCAAATCAAGGCTGCATAATCATCCAAAGTTATTTTAATAACACGTAACAAATAATTCTTATCTTAAGTAGCGTACCGGCTAAAACTTTGGAATGAATGCATAGATTTCATCGTTGGAAGCATTACGACTTGTTCTGCATCATCTCCGCTAATTCTTCTGATCGCTCGACTGCAGCTTTGATCGCGTTCATGAAAGATGCTCTAAAATTGTAAAGCAGTAATGAATTAATATCAAACAACTCATGGAAGCATTTTCTTGCATGTTTGGTCCAGGGGCGCTATTCTCGAGTTTTATCGTATGCGATGTTTTGTGAAAGTTACTAGATTATCGCATGCCCGCATCTCGAGCGGTGATACGTCGGTCGTATACGATTATTATCGAATTCGTATCGAGTGAGTAGACGCATACGATATTTAGATCTCGTATACATTTTTCAATAATATCTTCTGCTTGCGGCCATTTAGTTTGTTTTTCATAATCATAAGTACTAAATATATCACTAAAAAGATAGTAAATTATTAATTTACGGAACGACTGCTGGCTAACGACTGAGAGAAAATAATGAAGAATCAAAAACTTGAATTTTTGTAAGTATATCGTATGCGAGAATTATCGAAGCCCTTCTATCGCATGGCAGTCGAGAATAGCATTTCGATCTCGTATACGATATACGGTCATCGAAATTTCTCGTATATATTTCTCGAGAATAGGGCCCCTGGGGCCGGATTCTCTAGAGTGTGCGATATTTTTCGTATACGAGAAATTTCGATGACCGTATATCGTATACGAGATAGAAATGCTATTCTCGACTGCTATGCGATATAAGGGCTTCGATAATTCTCGCATACGATATACTTACATCGTTGCCACATGGAATCGATGGGCTATCATGTTAAAGAAATCTCGAGGACCAATAAATATACAGATTTTATGACTTCCAAATACCCGCGAGATTCGGTTTGGTTATTTCAAAGATATGTGTCTACAAGTATGTCGCAAAATTGGAAACACCGATTTAACCCAATTGAATTACAAGCGGAGCATCGCACGTGACACTATGTATTATTGACGTGCATACACGAAAGCTTTTTAATAAAGCAAAACTGTTAATTTTCTAGAAACATATATTATTCATGCACAATACATGTACAAACAAAAGATATTGCATTTAAAAAATCTTCGCGGAAAAAGGTTCTGCCTGAAAATGCATGTCTCATGGTGACCAGATGCTTTATTGCTGCAAAAGTCCATGAGTCAATCTTTGGCGACCAAATGTTTTAGTGGTTGCCCACTAAGGGATTTTCTTGACAAATCAAAAGAATTTTATCAAAAGAAATTTATTATACAATTGTGGTATAAAATTCTGGTACTTTTCCAGTAAAATTAAAGCAAATTATTAAAATTCAAATATTTCTACTGTAAAATTAAAGTAAATTATTGAATGTGCTGTACCATACATTAATTTTCTATTACACTTGTATATGAAATTTAATATACTAGTTTATGCATAAAAACTTCCAGTAAAAGTACATTAAATTTCAAATAGATTTTTTTTACAGTGCAGGGATGCGCGGATTCAAGAACGGCGAGAGTAAAAAATTCAAGTTTTTGATTCTTCATTATTGTCTCTCAGTCGTTAGTCAGCAGTCCTACCGTAAATTAATAATTTACTATTTTTTTAGTGATATATTTAGTACTTACGATTATGAAAAACAAACTTTGTGAACAAACTAAATGGCCGCAAGCAGAAGATATTATTGAAAAATGTATACGAGATCTAGATATCGTATGCGACTACCCACTCGATACGAAGTATTCGATAATTATCGTATACGACCGACATATCACCGCTCGAGAATACAGTTTTCACGAGGCATGCGATAATCTAGTAACTTTCACAAGATATCGCATACGATAAAACTCGAGAATAGAGCCCCTGGGGCCCTATTCTCGAGAGTGTGCGATATTTTTCGTATACGAGAAATTTCGATGGCCGTATATCGTATACGAGCTCGAAATGCTATTCTCGACTGCTATGCGATATAAGGGCTTCGATAATTCTCGCATACGATATACTTACATCGTTGCCACATGGAATCGATGGGCTATCATGTTAAAGAAATCTCGAGGACCAATAAATATACAGATTTTATGACTTCCAAATACCCGCGAGATTCGGTTTGGTTATTTCAAAGATATGTGTCTACAAGTATGTCGCAAAATTGGAAACACCGATTTAACCCAATTGAATTACAAGCGGAGCATCGCACGTGACACTATGTATTATTGACGTGCATACACGAAAGCTTTTTAATAAAGCAAAACTGTTAATTTTCTAGAAACATATATTATTCATGCACAATACATGTACAAAGAAAAGATATTGCATTAAAAAAATCTTCGCGGAAAAAGGGTCTGCCTGAAAATGCAAGTTTCATGGTGACCAGATGCTTTATTGCTGCAAAAGTTTGTTTTATTGCAGGTTGCCCACTAAGAGATTTTCTTCACACTGTTAGAAAAGACTGGAAGTTTTTATGCATAAACTCGCCATCGAAATTTATTATACAATTGTGGTATAAAAGTCAGGTACTTTTCCAGTAAAATTAAAGCAAATTATTAAAATGCAAGTATTTCTACTGTAAAATTAAAGCAAATTATTGAATGTGCTGTACCATACATTAATTTTCTATTACACTTGTATATGAAATTTAATATACTAGTTTATGCATATAAACTTCCAGTATAAGTACATTAAATTTCAAAGTAGATTTTTTTTGCAGTGCAGATATGCGCGGATTCAAGAACGGCGAGAGTAAAAATTCAAGTTTTTGATTCTTCATTATTTTCTCTCAGTCGTTAGTCAGCAGTCGTTCCGTAAATTAATAATTTACTATTTTTTTAGTGATATATTTAGTACGTACGATTATGAAAAACAAAGTTTGTAAACAAAGTAAACGGCCGCAAGCAGAAGATATTATTGAAAAATGTATACGAAATCTAGATATCGTATGCGACTACCCACTCGATACAAAGTATTCGATAATTATCGTATACGACCGACGTATCACCGCTCGAGAATACAGTTTTGACGAGGCATGCGAAAATCTAGTAACTTTCACAAAATATCGTATACGATAAAACTCGAGAATAGAGCCCCTGGTAGTGGTTTATATCGAGGGAATTATGCTACCTAACACCTCCATCCTCCAATTCATGTACACCGGCTATGGTCGTTCCGCCGGGTGAGCAAACTTCGTCTTTTAGTTGTCCCGGATGTTTGCCAGTCTCTAACACCATTTTTCCAGATCCCACAAGTACCTGAGCTGCAAATTTTGTTGCCATTGCACGAGGAACACCTACGAGAACTGCACCGTCCGCGAGGGCTTCAATTATCTGATATGCCTGGAATTTTGCGAAGAAAATAGTGTTTTTTTTATTGGTGTTGCATTTAGGGAAATCAAACTTAATCTCCTCATTGAAAATCTCCAAAAAAATTTTCCTCTATAATAATATCGTTGAGGAGTTAAGAAAACTTTCAGGTAATTTTAAACGAGAGATTTATAACCGAGAACCGAATTTAGATATTGAACTTACAAATGCAGGTCCACAACCTGATAGAGTTCCTACAGCATTCATTTGGGATTCTGGTACTTTTTCAACGACTCCAATATGAGAGAACATCTCGTGTCCAGCAGCGAATTCGTCGTCTCTCACGAAATTATCACCACAGTAGACTGAAATATTGACAAACTCGTGAGTGGATGCAAACAATTGAATTGTACAATATGTGATTGAATTTACTTGTTATTCCTGAGCCAACCATTAGAGGAGTATTTGGCATTGTTCTGATGACAGCATACTCATCAAATGCCTTTAATTTCTGCAATGGAACAAGCACTGTTATGTTTGGAACATTGTAATAACAGCAAGAAAGTAATTACGATAATAACTCTCAGTGTGCACACTTTTTTATCTCAACTTCTATCTGCAAAAATTTCGTTTATGTCCAGGTCAGATTATCAAATTCTGCACTTTCAATAAATGGAAAAAAAAGTACTAATTTGAGGCTCAAGAATATCTAATAATTGGTAAAGTCAAAATACGACATTAATAAGATTTTACATTTTCCTTATTTCTCAAATATTTGCAAAATTCTGAAACAAGTTTTAAAATCATCTATAGAATTTTGCATCATTTTAAGAGGACCCAATGCACATAGGATTAATAATAATAATAATAACAATAATGATGATGTCAAATAAGTCCTTACGTTTCTCAGAGTTTTCAGTGTAACTCCAACCAAAACAGATACAAAGACTCTCCTTTTTGGAGTCAACTTCTCGGTTCGGGAAAACTTTAAGGCTTCATCCAGCATTTGTGGTTTTACCGCCAGAAATATTATGTCACAATTTTCCACAATGTCCAAATTATTCAGACTCGTGAAAGTTCCCAATTTTTTCCATCCCTCGAGTGTAGCTTCTGTTCGTGCAGATACCCAAATATTCTTTGGGTCTAATACACCTAATAGTGTAACAATATAACAGAATTATGTCAGGGAATATTTATACATAAACGTATAATTCTATTATATTCTTTCAATATAATTTTATGTATATATAGATATGGGGCATTCCATCCTGATTCGACCTGGGTCTGACCCTCGACTTCCCTGATATGGCTCGTAATTTTTTGAAGGATTGGTTAGACCCTCAAATGCACCAGGTTTTATTTTTTAATTTTTTCTATGCAATTTTTTAATTATTTTATTTGCATTGAATGCCATAAATTTAAAATCTGAAAAATACTTTGTTGGATATCAAAATTTTCTAGCTTAGAGCCAAAGTGTGGAAGATTTTTCTGCTAATAGTTTTTAAGCTTTTTTGATTTAAAAAATTATTTAAAAAAACAGGAAAAAAATCAATCTATTATGGGCGACTAGTCCAACACTTCTGTATATGAAACTGTATTTTTCAGAATTTTTTCAGATTTTTACAATATGACATGCTGGTGCTAGAATAGTTTTAGTTCAGAAATTTTTTAAAATTCCTAAAAATCTGAAATTTAAACAAAAAATTCAGTTTACATAAATAAATATTTGACCGGTCGCCTGTAGTAGATTAATTTTTGTTTTTTCTATTTTCAAACAATTATCTTTAATCAAAAAAACTTAAAAACTACAAGAAAAATTTTGTCTACTTTGGCTATAAGCTAGAAAATTTTAATATTCAACAATATATTTTACAGAATTTTTACCGATTTCTAAATTATGGCATTTGTTATATCACTTAAAAATTTTGTTTTTTTTATTTGCATAGAGAAAATAAAAAGACGAAGGGAGGTTGAGGGTCAGACTCAGGTTGAATTGGGATGGAATGCCCTATATACAATACAGGCAAAAGTACATGTAAATATAAAAAGTAATTTCGTGTATATATAGATACATAATACTGGCAAAAGGACAGGAAAATTAAAAAAAGTACAGGCAGAAAAAACGTTGAATAATATTGAATATTCGTATTTACCTTTTTCAATCAAACCAGAAGCTATGGCACGAGCCATATTACCGCCCCCCAAAAACCCAACTTTTGTCGTTTTTAGATCCATATTTTGACACAACGATGCTCCAAATTAAATGCCGGCTTTTTGATGCTGAATGTGAAGAGCCTTTGACACGCAATTATGTCTGCAAAAAACTTTGTATAAATAACCTCTGTCTATTACAGAGGACTTATTTTCATAACTTACGTAATCGATATTCAAGAATAATGCGCGTGCTAAAACTATTTATGCAATGTTTCGCTGTTTCGCTGTAATGTTTTCCGTACTTATCTAAACTTAAGATCTGCCTCGTCGTAGAATAATTACTTGAATACTGTCTCACCATAGACGATAAAAAAGTGATAACGTCCCGCGAGAATCCATAGACCAACCAGAGCCGGTGGATTAATTTCGTCGTCTGCTCGTTTTGATTCGCCACTATTGGACATCTCATGTACCATTTACTGACCATCTAAAGCTCGTATCGTTCATCAACGGAATTCAAGCACTAAAGCAGCATTAAATAAATCAAAATTTGTTGCCTTACCACAAAATTTGATCATTTTACTAGTAAAATAGTCATCGTTTCCACAAAAATTTCTTAGCATTTTATTGGAATAAATAGTCTAAAGCGAGCAAGTATTTATGCTCCTATTAGTGACCAACAGCAACAAAACTTCGCTATTTGCTACTTTTTAATATCATGATTGGCCAAGTACAAAAATCACAAATAGGTTCATATCAGTATGTAATAATAAGAATCGTTCGTCTTATCGTATAAAAAAAAAATTTCTTCTTGAATGTACCAGTTGCTGACCATCTAAAGTTTACGTCGCGCATAAAAAGATATTAAGTAATAAAAACTCGATTAAGGGGCTCGATATTGTGTATTACCTCGAAATTCGATGATTTTGCTTATTCAATGTTATTAGTTTTGATTAATTTCTCTGTAGTTTATTGCAATAAATAGACTAAAGCGAAAAAAAAACACTTGCTCCTATTAGTGACCAACAGCAACGATTATTTGCCATTGGCTGTTCGTTAAATCGTGGGACAAGCCGAGTTATCGTGATTGGCCAAGAACAGAGGTCACAAATAGGTTCTTATTCAGTAATAATATAGAATTATTCGCTCCTATTCACATGAAAAAAAATGTGATCTTGAAGCGGGTAATAAGTATTATGTGATAATAAGAATCGTTCGTCTTATCGTACAAAAAAAAATTCCTTCTTAAATGCACCAGTTGCTGACCATCTAAAGTTTACATCGCACATAAAAAAATATTAAGTAATAAAAACTCGATTAAAGGGCTCGATATTGTGTGTTACCTCGAAATTTGATCATTCTGCTAATTCAATGTTATAATTTTGATTAATTCCAATGTACTTTATTGCAATAAATAGACTAAAGCGGAAAAAAACACTTGCTCCTATTTGTGACCAACGGCAACGATCATTTGCCATTGGCTGTTCGTTAATTCGTGGGACAAGCCGAGTTATCGTGATTGGCCAAGAACAGATATCACAAATAGGTTCTTATTCAGTAATAATATAGAATTATTCGCTTCTATTATTCGCATGAAAAAAAATGTGACCTTGAAGCGTGGTAACCTATACAACGTCAGCCATTCATACAATAACACTCCCGTGAATAGAAACTACGCGTCGTATTCATTCATTTTTATCGAGCCGCACTTACGATGAGGAATAAAATAGCCGCTTTTGTATACAACATGGCGGATCACCGTGTTTATCAAAAAAACGTAATATCGGGATAAAACACTGCTGTTACTCATGGAATATTCGCGTTACCGGAATGGGTAATTGCATGAGGAGCCTATTCAAAAAATTGCGAAGAAAAAGAAGCTCGGATAGGTAATTTATTTTTTTTTAGGTGATTAAAATTTAGTAATCATTATTGGGTTTTTTCCATGACAGAACTGTTGTTTTGCTCGTCGCGGGCCTAGACAACGCTGGAAAAACATCAGTTTTAAATCGTATTTCAAATGGTAATTCTACACTTTTTTATTCCGTAGAATATGCTAATTTAGCTGTGAGCGTAAATTGGATTTTTTTGTTTTCAGATCCCAGCCAAGATGTTTTACCCACTATGGGGTTTCGGATAGTTTCTCTGAGGTACAAATCATATTTTGTTAAGGTTTATGATATTGGTGGTGCTCAGCAGATCAGATCAATATGGTCTAAGTATTACAACGATGTAAGTGTTAAGTATTCAATTATAATCTAAAAATAATATTTATTCAATTCTACTGGAAAAAAAATGGATTTCTGGGTCTATATTTTTGTCCCAATTACTTCCTTTCTTTCTTTTCATAACTGCGACATGGACAAAGAAATATATAAGAATAAGAATTATTATCATCAAGAATTATTATCATATAAAATCTTATCACAGTTTTCATTCCACAATTTAGATTCTTTTTTCATGGTTTTCATGTACTAACATAGAGTAAAAACAATTTTCTTTTAAGAGGCCCAGAGTCCTATTAGTTTGTTATTATTCAGAGACTTTTGGTATCTGAATCAGAATTCTAAGGCTCTGTTTTTTTTTAAATATCAATTTGTAGGGAAAAAATTTTTATAAGTGGTATTTTATATTAATAACTTGCAATGTTAATAAAAAGATTTTTTCACTTTTAAATATCAGCAAAAAAAATCATTGTCAATCTGATTTAAAAACAAATTGTGAGTAAAAAAAACCTAAAAGACCAAAAAAAAATCATTTTATGAATATAATAAATTGTAGTGATCTAAAATAATGTGTTAACAAAATAAATTATCAATGTATAGTAATTATTTCCTATTTTAAGCAATCCTGAGACAAATAATTCATAAATAACTATAACTTTTTTCAGAATTCTCATTAAAATACCAAAAGCATTTGAATATTGGTAGTATACTAAAATAAAAATTCTTGATTGTGTTTGAAAATAATTTTAAACAATTTTAGCGAGGTTCTGTTAATTTCTGCAATGTTAACAAAAATGCTATCTATAATAGTTGAATTTCATAACTTCTAGGTACATGGTCTCATTTATGTGGTGGACGCTAGCGACATTTCCCGTCTTACCGAAAATAAAATCGTATTTGGCGAATTAATCGCGCACGAACATATTTCCGGAAAGCCTATCTTATTGTGAGAAGATAAAAGTATACATTTCTAATATTTTCCTATCACGTCACCAAAACGTCCAAGCACACGCATTTAGAACCGCACAGTATAATATATACAGTAGAGCGTCGATTATCCGAACTAATTGGGACCGACTATCGTCCGGATAATCGAAAATTCGGATGACCGAACATCAATATTATGTGAAGGGGGAGGGAGGAACTGAAACGCTTAAAATATTAGAATATAATATAAAATACATATATATATAGATCTGGATATATATATATATCCAGATCAACATCCTCAAGAAATTTGGAAACTTTTTATTGAAATGAAAAATTCGTGTGGCCGCCTTGACGTGTTTTATCCCATATATATATATATATATATATATATATATATATATATATATATATATATATATATATATATATATATGGGATAAAACGAATTTTTCATTTCAATAAAAAGTTTCCAAATTTCTTGAGGATGTTGATCTGGATGAAAACAAAAATTGCAAATTTTTTCAGATTTTTTTATTGCATATTTCAACCGTTACAAATAACTGAAAATAATAATCGTTAATTTTTTAACGCCAAAACTACGGCTCTCGCAAAAAAATCATGTTAACAAAAAATTTAAGGTATCTAACGTTCTTTTCAACAAATTTTTTTGCAAATTTTCCTACTCCATTTTATGCTATTTTTCAATTAAATAATATTTCAATTTTTTTTTTCTTCGAAACTGCGTTCTCGATTTAGATGAGATTTTTTCATTTTGTTCCTTAATATGTTAAGAATCTGAAAAAAAATTGGCGAGATGGGCGGCGACTTCGTTCCACATATTGAAATGAAAAATTCGTGTGGCCGACTTGACGTGTTTTACCCCATATATATATAATATGTATTTATCGAAATGTGTATTGTATGATATGTATTTATCGAAAATTAATATTTTTAATATATCATTGTTAGTATATATTATATATTTTGATCAAACACCCGGACTCTATATAATATGCTATTTTCTTGGGAAAAAATGGAAAATTTTTTCGATTTTTTCTTTCGGAAAACCGAAAATTCGGATAAACCGAATCGCTGTTCGGATGATTGACGTTTCGGATACACCAAATCATCGTTCGGATGATTGACGTTTCGGATAATTGACGTTCGGACAATCGACGCTCTACTGGATTAAGAAGACAATAGTGTTTTTATCACTGCACGTAATGTTTGCGATATTCAACACGTGCAAGCAAATTCTTTTCAGCAACGGGTGATTATTTTTTTCAACCGAATTTCGACCAATATAATTACGGTATTTGACGTAATTTGTTGCAATCAACACAATACTACATATAACTCAGTCTTGAAATATCGATAATTTATTTCGTCATTTCAACATCACTTTAAATTAGTAAAAAAAAAAAATAATTTAAAAGTACAGAATTGAAATAAAGGAGATTATTAGAAATAATCGGTAGAGAAAATAAGATTCTTAAGAAGAATAAAAGATCTTTAGATTCATAAAAATGACCGTGATTCAATTCTTTTATTCACCGAGATTTTTGGGAAAATATTTCAACTATTATTTTATTACTATTTGTTTAATCTAAAAAATTGCCCTGCAGATTAGCAAATAAGCAGGACGTTAGAGGAGCCGTCGACGAATTGGATCTCGTAGAAAATTTAGACGTCGAGCACGTTGCAAACTCGATGCGCTGCCCGACGAGAGTGGAAACCTGTTCCTGTATGTTTTCCGCGGAACAATCTAAGCACAACACAATGGGTATCATCAACGGCTATAAGTAAGTCGCAAGCAACAGCGACAATCTAAGTATTAATCACTTTATGTCTATTGGAATAAAATATTTACAGATGGCTGTTGGACACAATATCTAAGAACTTTACCACGATAGATAATCGAATAAAAGAAACTCAAAACGGTGTGAGCAACACTCGCGTTCTGCGAAAACCTTCAACTACGTCAAACACATTTTCGAGATCCTCGATACGCTCTAATCCTTTCAAGCCCATAAGAGATCTAATCGCGGACCACGTAATTATCAATAATATACATCAATTCAGAGAAACAGAGTTAATCAGTTATTCTAATCTAATATATTATGTCTTTTTCAGGGCCGTGCAGCTCCAGGTTCAAGCAACGAGAATCGTAAGTTTCACTCGTCAAATTAAAAATTGTCCTAATATTCTTCTTTTTTTGCTTCCCCGTAAGGGAAGCTTTGTTTTCGTAAAGAAAAAATTTCCAAGTTTTCATCTCAAGATGCTCAAAATGCTCTAAAACATCGAGAAAAATGATTTGTACGAAATGTCTGTGTGTGTGTCTGTATGTTCGGATTCTTGTTACCACTTGTAATTTGGTACACATATATAGTGTGGATAGACAAAGGCTAAGTTCAAATTTGGCACGAATCCGTTGAGTGGTTCCAAAATTATGAAAATTTGAATTTTTTAGAAAATCACTTATCACGTTCTTACTTTCACATTTTTAAAGATATTTGGCTCAGTTTTGATCTACGAATGGACTATTATAGACTGACTAGAATATCACTAATATTTTTTTTACAATTCCATCACCAACTTGATACCACTCGCTCGAAATTCTATGGCCAATTTGATTTTAAAACAAATAGTAGTTTCCAAAATTATGATTTTTTTTTTTAATTTTTTGAAATCCATAAAATTTCTTTTCAAATTTTTGAAAATTTTGAACAAATGCTATTTTTTTTTACTTGCTACACCAAAAACCTTCAATCTGCCCAAAAATAAAAAATCCACACACTGATTTCCTGTTACGAGACTCAATGTTATGGTACAAACCTCGATTTTTTTATATTGGAACCTGCATTCTTTATTCTTACGTGAAAGCCATATATAATAATAAAAAATAAGAAAAACAGAATTTTCCGGAAAGTTAGAAATTAGCGGGGAAGGAACGTGACAAATGAAATTGTTAGCTTTTCTTTCTGTACATTTTATCTTTTTTTTGCAGTTCTTGATAACAAGAGAAAGAGACCATCACTGAAAAAGTTCCTCACATCTTACAAGAACAAAACAGCGCCAATGGCTTTGGGTGAACGCATGAGTAAATCCCAAAGCTCGTTACATCGGAATGAAAATAACGTTTTGCCGATGAACGCACATGACAATCAGAATCAAACGAGTCTAGTCACCCTCGATCCTTTAAATCTGGCGACTCCAGAAACCGACGATCGACCCAAACGACTTGCGGATCAGCAGCGCCGGCCTTTTACTGCCCCGCAAATGTCTCACAGTCGGGATCCGTTGATATTGTTCAACATTCCAGGACAAGTGCCTCAGTGACAATTTTTATGTATCTATAAGTAATTGTTGTATTTATTTTGTACTTGCATTAACGACAATGAAAGAAAATACGTATTCTCAGTCCTTGTCTTTTTTATTTCAAGTCGCTCGTCTCGTTTCACTTTAGGATACATTTTATCAATATGAGACTTTATTTGATAATGTTACAACTCGAAGTAAACACAGCAATGTGACAGCAATATAACCGAAAGTTACAACTAACGTTGCCTGTAATTTATATGTAAGTTACATGTAACGTATTATTTCCAACTTAGCAACGTTATCAAGTAATTTAAACGTTACATCTCAGTTATATTGCCCGTACGTTACGTCATGTAACTTAAATTGTAACAATTTCGGAGGCAACTTCGAAATGTAACGTAGTAAAACTGAAAGTCCACAAAAGAACTTCAAGGGTTGCGAAGTCAAGACTCTTGAAAGGCCCCAAAATTATCCGCTACGATAAAAAGTAGAACAAGCTATTGGCAAATGATGCCAAATGGTTAAGACACCTCCGGAAGATATTCCTCCAGTTTGTAGTTAAACTTGCGCATTTTCTCAGTGTTATACAGGCTAGGGTCACAAATCACTTGCTAGAGCCGTTCCCGTCTTTTGTTACAGAACAGTAACAATAAAGTGACATCTAATGTTACTGTGTTACATTCCGATAATATTACTTACCTGTCAACAAAGTTACATTTAAATCATTACGACCATGTTGCGTTACGGTTACATAATTTTTATTATGTAACTGTAACGAAAATAGTCATATAACCGTTACATTACCCAAAATCACGATTGGTTAAAATAGCAAATTTCATACTAATGGCCATTCTAAATTTAGACGTTCATTATCCCATGCAAATTATATGAAGAATTCTACTATTCAGCGTTTGGCGAGGTTAGGTAACGAGTTTCCGATGTTAAATTTCATGGGGATAACGTACAATGCGTTCCATGCTCAAGCGCGAGATGAAATCCTCCGTTATGAATGAAGGCCCAAGCAACAAGATTGCGATATTATAGTACTTTGCGATACAAGGGCGAGAAAGCGATCATTATACGCAGGTTGGGAAGTTGATCGCACGAGCCCCACGAGTATCACAGCAGCACGAGCCAAAGACGAGTGCTGTCTCTGATATGAGTGCGGCGAGTGCGATCGACTTCACAACCGTCGTATGATGATCCCTCTCTCGCTCTGTATCGCATAATACTTTTTATAACAAATGCATGAGAAGTGCTACCGAGTGTAATGTCACGCGCGTGCGAGAAGTAAAATAGCATCGATGGCCGTAAAGAGCCACTTACGCCACGCGCTGCAGGCACGAGAAGTAGCACTTTTCATGCATGCGTTACAAAAAACTTATTATCGTATACATTAGGCTTCCTTTAAATCGTCTAACTTATGTTTATAGTTATATTTAAAACAATATTTTGTATTTTTATATTTTTTGTTATTTTTTAAATTTTTTATATTTTTGTATTTTCTGTGGTTTTTGTACTTTGTTATTACCTGGAATTTAAAGCTGTGGCTCCGCATTAAAAAAAAAATCCTATTGTAAATTGTAAGGAGTGATCGGTTAATAAATTAAATTATTTTGAAATTCGCTATTTTAGCCATTCGCTATTTTTATCACCATCAATTGCAGAGTTTCGAATACTAAATGAAAAGCTTCCAGCGTCAATCACTACGATTTTGGTAAGGATCACAATGAATGTCATTTTTTTCGAACACTTAATGCTCACTACAGATTACTAACAATCTTTATTACTGTATATAAAATCGAATACAAATTGCGTAGAAATTGCAACAGGTAGAAATCGTTGTTTATAATTAAGGCTCGATGCTAACGATGATACAAAAAAAATGTATATGTATACACAAATATTCTTATTTCTTTGTGACATTGTACAACACTAGTTCGCTGAAGTTTATCTATTTATATTTTGTGACGTCGAATATAAATTTGTAAAACTTATGTGTAGAGAGGCATTTCGATGTATTCAAACAGGCGCTTCGTTTGAACGTTTATATCTTTCGAAAATCGTATCTAGTGCATATAATCTATGAAAAAAGACACATGAACCGGTACACAGAACCTGTGAAACTGTGTACCAAATTCTGCTAAAGTGCAGTTTCGTCATAATATTCTCGATATAATATAGTATTTAGGCGTCGATATACGCCTTGACGATTAGGACGTATTATAATCGTTATTTGGCCGTCGTGGCCATCACATTATCACAATTTCGACTGTGAAAGACATTTTTTTAAGGCATATAGACGTACTACTCGCTTCCTTTTTGAGCACCGCTTACTACGAAAGATGCAAATTACGCTAATCGATCACTTCGACAGTGCTACATCACAGAGTGTCGCGTTGATACTATAGCACACAAAGTATCGTAAGTTCTCGTCATTATCTCCAAATTGCGGTACCAGAATACAACTTAATACTGTGACGCAACGAAAAATATAAAAATGGTGGCAAGACCGAAATCGATTGATGCAAATCAAAAGTATAAGTACCTGGAGAAAATTTAGGATCCGCGACTGTATATTGGACCTTAAAAATGTCCATAAAAATGGCTTGTACTGTGTGATTGAAGACACAAAAAAAATCGGTATTGCAGACTCATATTCGAAAAAAACTTGTTTGTAAAAAAAATCATTAATACGTATGTGTATAATTAATAAATAAATACCGATGCCTTACCGAGAATCGCAAGTCGCACCAAATCTTCGTAAAGTAAACAGTATAAATGCAGTAATGAAGAAATGGTGGACTTACCGCTGCGGTAAATAAAATTGGCAACAGGTATAAATGCAATAATAAATGCGATGTTTATCGTTATCTTGTGTTCAGGTCAGTGTTTTCTTGCTCTCTTCAAGGCATAAAAAATATTCGAACGTTCAAATTATTCAAAATACCCCCAAGTTTGTATCGCCGTATAAATCTTAAGGTGATGTAAAACATTAATGCCATCACGTTAATCTTAACGGTAAACATATTCAAAGCATTTTGCTTTACCGATCTTCTATTTCTGCCTTGAAAACAAGCAACGCATTTCTTAAAGCTCAAATGTATTTCAATGAACTTTTTCGCGAATAATTTCGCTTAGTATCCGAACTAAACGGTATTTTCCATAAATTCTTATTCGAATATTGCTTTTTTTCTCGTTGTTCGTGACGATACCGACAATAAAGATAAAGTTGTATAAACGAAAAACAAAAAAGAAAATAATCATTTACGCGCTGCCTCGCGCGTTATCGCCGATGGTTTGACCGTTTGAGCGTGGGGTAAACTTTATCAAGCGCGTTAGCATCGAAGTTATGCACGGAATTTGTTTCTGCTGATGCATTGTCGAATTGTCTGGTGTGTTTGACTCGAAATCAAGAGCAACGCGCTGAGAGACAAAAGTGAGAAGAGTCAACATATCGTAACGAGTACCATTCTCACGAAGTTCCATGCACAACGCCTGCATGAACCACGAACCACGAGTCGTGTTTCGCCAGGAATAATAACCGGGAATGGTCGAATAGGCGATTAGAAGATCTGCGTGAGTCGGAATACGGAATGTCGCGGCTGGACTACCGTCAGTTTCCGTACGTTCTTTTAGTGAACTGCCGCCGTCTAATTTGTCGCCCTGACAAGCTTGAATGAAAAACAACTTTGGTTTACCCGCGAGAGTCGGACATTTGTCGGACGTGAAGTATGACCAAATTGTGTCAGCTTTGTACGGAGTGTCGTGAGCATAGAGAAGACCCAATTCGCCGTGACTTAGTACCGCAACTACCAAGCAGTCGTGTTGCGAATGATCCATTTCCGCAACTGAAAAAGATACACGATTTACAATTTATAACAGTAATAAATTATGTGCTTTGCAAAATTTCCATAATTAAAAATTGACCGACAAGAGTTTATTATAATTTACATTATAATTGAATATTATATATTATATGTTTTGTTATCTTTAGTGATGCGACGATACATTTAAAAATATCGATTCTCATAATCGATTAAATTTTTCAAAAAAGAATTATCGATTCGATTAATCGAAATAAAATTAATCGATTGTAAAAGAATCAACCAAAAATCTGATTTTCATCTCAAGTACTGAATAATCATAAAACAGAAATAAAAATAAATAGGCACAATTAACTAGACGACATCTGATTAGAGAATTGACTTTGACTTTGAGAATCGATTATCAAAAGAATCGTCGAAAAATAATCGATGAATAATCACGATTAATTCATGAAAAAAATCGATTCTCGAATAATCGAATAATCACTAGATAGTGATGCGAGATTCTGATTCGATTACTCGAGAATCGATTTTTTTTTCATGAATTAATCGTGATTATTCATCGATTATTTTTCCACGATTCTTTTGATAATCGATTCTCAAAGTCAAAGTCGATTCTCTAATGAGATGTCGTCTAGTTAATTGTGCCTATTCATTATGAATCTTTATTTTTACTATTTTATTATTATTATCATCATCATGTTATACTTTTTTTTCTTTTTCTTAAAGACGTTGATCGTCAAAATGTGTTGTGCGGTTCCACACGAGCAGGATGTTGCCTACCGCAAAAATATGCAACGTATATATATATATACACACTTTTATGTTCCAATAAACCTCATATCATATCATATCAGTTGCATACAATGAAAAAATTAATATTAATAAATTATATAATATTAATTATAGCACGAGTGTGGGCCAGTGGCACTTTTTTTTTTTTTTTTTTTTTTTTTTTTTTTTTTTTTTTTTTTTTTTTTTTTTTTTTTTTTTTTTTTTTTTTTTTTTTACAGTTCATGCCCGTAATTAACATAAACAAATTCATTTTAACCAAAGTGGTAATTGAAGAGAACAAAACTTTTAAACCCAACTGAAATATGAGTGTAATTAATAAACAAATTGATTAAATGAAAAATGGTTAAATAAGAATCATTCGCATATTATAGACTGAAGCAATTTTCAGATTGTCTGTTCTATTTTTGTGAACTCTGTTCTATAGAGTTTTTATTTAATTTTAAAAATAGAATGTAAGTAGGTTTTGAAAAAAAAAAAGTAAGATTTTGAGAAATTTTCTTTAGAATATTTTGGGCTGTATTATTAATGTTGGTCCTATTAATGTTGATTCTGAATAAATTTCCTTATGTGAAAAATCGGTTGTACAATATTTTTTTGTCACTTCTTCTGCTAAAAAAAAATCGAAAATCCCTTCTCCCCTAATATAAAATAATCGGCGGTTTATGTAAACCGCGAATTATTCGGAATTCTACTGCTAATAGAATAATATTTTTTTTAATTGATAGAATTTGTAATTACGGAGAATTTTCCAAATCGCGAGAAAATAAGTATTTGAATAAATAAATTTTCAAAAAATTAATAACAATTCAGGAAAAAGATCATAAAATACCTCTTTCCAAATGTTTCGTTATGTCCTTGTGAATGGCATTGTGGAAGTCATTTACTTCGAATCCAAGATTCTTAAGTGTATTGACTAGATTCTCGCAATCGACGTTGGTGCCGCTTCGTGGCTTCAGATGACTCACGTTGAAAAATTCGTGATTGAAAATAATGGCAAGCCCGCGTTTTTGGTGGTCCATTTTGTAATGCGTGGCATAACGTTCGGTTGGCGCAGTTTGCAGCGGTCCCAAATAAGGGCTGACGCTGTTTCTGTAAGGGCGGAAAAAATGTCATAATCCTCGAGATTTTCGCTTTAAATCCCGATTAAATTCAAACCATTAAACTCGGTAATCAATCAGCAAAAAAAAATCCCGGGAATTCGCACGTTTTAAGACGATTGCATCATTTTTTTTTCACTAGCGTTAGGGTAAGAATTCTCAAGTGGCTTCGTCTGCTCGATATATTTATTATTATAGTTATTTATTTAGTTTATTCTTCAGTGAACGGAACAAATCCCTTAAAAATAATGACAATAATAGCATATTAACATATAAACATATTACATTATAACAATATTACATATTGAACCTAAAGTCAATATTAAAGAAAAATTATTATCATAATCGCTATCGCAAATTACGAGAAAATTGATAAGCAGCATTAAATAATCTATAGTGTTAATCGTATATAATGAAAATCTTGGGAATTCGAATCGATTCCAAACAATTGAAGGTTCGCAAAGCGACGCGTCTTTTGTGTTGTTCTTATCGATCGATGAATAAATTTCGAATCACATGCGTTGAGCAGACGTCATTGACCTAATAAAAAAACATCGACTTACCTGCCATAACCGAAAGCATCTCCAATGTCGTGATTGCCTGTTCCGTTTTCTGCGACACTATCAACCTGATTGACGCTCATTGTCACTCAATAACCTAGAATTATACTTGGAGTAACAAAAACGATGTTTTCGGATGAAAAGTATTCGAGCAACTACGCGAATGGAACTGATGCAATGGATTTATCTTTTTAACCTGAGGATTTTATCGCAGATTTCCAATTATTGAAAGGTGAATGCAAGGGCAGAAAAAACCTGTATCACCTAAGATACGTAAGACCTAAGCACACAATGATAAGATAAATAGAAGTGTATTGCGCGTCGACTGACCAACAACAATGAAACACAATTGAGAGTTTCACCACTCACCAATCGAATGGAGGAGAATGCAACAACTGGCTGCTGGACGCGTGAGAAAAATAACCACAGATGCGCACGCATTCCAATCATTATCCCGCTATAAAATATTATCTCAAGCCGAGAATAGCGAAAGCGGATACGCCATTTGATTCGTACGATTACTTTGGGGCTAACCGGAAACTGACTTTCGAAAAAAACGCGCCATTGCAACTCGATTTTGCCGATTGCGATTTTCTATCGCATTCAACTTTGCGATTTTCTATCGTGTATAAAGAATTTTGTATTATCTATAGATAATACAAATCAATATCAAAATCTATAGATAATACAAAATTCTCGATAGAAAATCGCAATCGGCAAAGTCGAACTTTGCGCATTGCTTTAACCTTTTACAAAAACATCTTTATGAGAAAGTATATCAAATAATTTTGTCTTTCTTATAGAGGAAGTTTTTTTAAATGTGGAAAATAATGAGAAGACAATTTGCAAGGCTTTGTATTCTTATTTCTAATAAATTTAAAAATAATTATTTTTAGCGGATTTTTGGTTGTCGAAAACTTATAAAGAAAATTTTTAATTCTATCAAATTGAACCCTCTCACCGATATTCACTAAATTATGGATCTAGTATCATTGAATATTATGTAGGTTATGCACAAAATTTGGGACAGTCATCTTCGGTTTTGCGAAAATTAATAAAATAACGAACATTTTTCGAAAAATTTAAAACTCCATAAAATCAGAGCCAATTTCAATGGCAAACAGCATTGAGTGCACCTGCACTTATGAAGAACTATTGAACAAAATAGCTGAAGTTTGACTGTAGCTCGAACTCTTTTTATAATTTAAAAAGAAAAAAAATCTGAAATTCTGCATACATGTTATCAAAAATTACAGTAATCAAAAAAAATTTTGTCAACCTGTATAGGGTCTCAAAAATGTCGTAATTTCAAACGGAATTTTTCCGTGGGTATATAAAAATGATAAAAAGTGGCGGTTTTTTAAAAAACGATATTTTGTTGTTTAACGTCATAAAACAAAACGTTAGGAAAACGAAAATAACATTTTTATATACATTATGTAGCTTTCCATAAACTGAACAAATTTGATCCTAGACATTTTTTTACAGGACTGCCAATTTTCAAGGTATTAACGAGTAAAAAATATAAATACCGACAAAATTCAAATTTTTATAAAAATTCGACTGTCGAAAATATCGCTCGTAGCGCGGAAACAAAAAAAAATACGTGTCTTCTCTTTTTGTAAATACTTTCAGATAAAAAAATTGTTAAAATTATTGAAGAGGGTCAGGATCAAAGCATGAGAAAAATTCAGCTGGAATGCCCCATACGGAAATTTTTTTCTAGACCACTTTTCTCGACATTTAAAAACATTTTGACTATTACGAAATGAAGAAAATATCGAACAAAAAAATTTCCACAAAAAGGCAATTTCCGCTATGAGGAAGCAATATGAATAATTCATTCAAACGATACAATTTAACAAAGCGTTCCCAATATTTTATTCACAGCATTTATATAGCAAATGTACGCTAAAAATTTCACGTAAAAAATACCTGCATCAGTGAAATAGTTCTATTTCCGGTTAGCCCCAACACACATAATAGACTAACACAAAGAGTCCTTACCCTGCTTAGAAATTACGATTGAAACTAATAGAAACCCATAAAATGGACAAAATTACGATTGAAAAGTAATCGCTTGTAATATGTTTCAATCGGATTTTTGTCCATTTTATGGATTTCAATAGGATCTTTCAACCAGGGTAGTCGGTTACTTATCGCTGTTGAAAAAAAATTCTCCTCAAATCTGTATTCCGAGATTGTCGACTCGCCATTGGTTGAACCGCCGCAAATCCTCGACAGGTTCAATTTCCTCGATATAACGCACGTTGTCGCTGCAGTCACTTTTTTTGACAGCTGATAGCGTGAAAACAAAAGCCGCAAAACGCAAAATAGTGTTTTCCATCACTGATGATAAACGTATTGTCGAGACGTCGTTGTACGTGCGACAAAATTTCCGTGACAAGCTGAAAGTAACAAAAGAAAAGATGTTAAATCAGAATCACGCAAACGGTTTAGTGATTGACGAAGCATTCGAACCTTACATCAAACGTGTTCTTGAAACTCCTGCTTTCGGTAAGTAAAAACTTACAAATACTCAAAAACTTAATAAGTTTTTTTTTTACTATATATACATACTATTTTTAACTTTTTTCTAATGACTTCGTCATTAATTCTACAAAAAGAAAAACGTGTTTTATTTTTATCAGGCATAAGTCGCGGACATATAGAATTGCACGGTGTTACGAGTTCAGGAAAGACAAAAGCCGATCGTTTCAACTTGTTGGTACCTTATGCCGGACAAAAACTCGAATGGACCGTAATGTTCAATTCGAGCTGTCCAGATTTGGGACCGGATTTTGAATTCAACGACGACTCGTTTCTCTCCGATCCCAATATCGATACCATCGACAATCATATTCCTAGTCTTGCTAATTGGCGACCGATGGATCCTGTGTGTTTGCTTAATGTTATTACGGAACTTATAGGATTGTATAAGGAACATCAAGTAAGTATACAAAATATCAGTGATACACTTTGCCAATTAAGTCTCACTAACAAAAAGTATAGATTTTTTTTTTTTTTTTTTTTAAACCATATATAGCTTCTCTACTTCCTCAGATATTATTTATAATTCAATCAGATTTTACTATTACTGCAAGGGATTCTGATTTCTTTATCATCAAACCTTGGTGTTAAAATTTTTATTAGCATACTATGACTTTTACAGATTATTGTGGATGAAATACATTGCATTTTTTATATAAGGACTTGTGCCATTTTATTAGTTTTGTGAATTGCTATTAGAAGCGATGAATGGATCAGAATTAAATCATTTAAAAAAATTAGCTTGCTTTTTCTGACCGGTAATCGGATGTGTAAATTTTTAAATCAGAAACGGATAAAAGTCACGATTTTTAAAATCATGTTAAAAAGGCATGTAACCGGTATTTTCTGGGATAAAATATGCGACTTGAGAACGATAGTAAAGGCCAAAATTCGATATCTTGAAGAAAAAAATTTAGTTTGGATATTCCGACCGGAAAAGTTGGGTCTGTAAATTTTGAAATAAGAAACGGAAAAAAGTTACGATTTTTAAAATCATGGTAAAAAAGCATGTAACCGGGATTTTCTGGGGTAGAATATGCGACTTAAGGACGATAGTGAAGGCCAAAATACGATATCTTGAAAAAATTACAACTATCTACGTGAAATTGAATATCTTGGACACCACGCGATCTAAAATTTTCCACGAAGCCCGGAATTGAAGATAATCATTCAAGCTATTAAATATTATCATGCATAACATCGTCCATCATGTAGAAAAATAATAATATTCGTCGAAACAAAAGATTCGGTTTTCTACGTATCAATCAAATGGAAAATAAAAAAGTCCGTTGAGCTACCTCTAAAAAAATTCGTACGAAGCTTTCCTTTAATGAGCGGCAATATTAGGGACCAGACTATAGTTTTTTAATGTAAAAAGAATTTTTTTTTTTTTTTTTGAGACAGTTTATTGCTGACGCGAATCAGGCCCATAAATTAATCACCTGTTTTTGTCAAACAGCTAGATTTGCTCAGCAACAAAGTCAATACACTGCACAATGAATACCAAATAATCATCAACGAAACAGACATAAAACCGGAAGATGTGGAGGTCATACTTTCGCCGAATGAATCTTCGCCTACCGAAGTGAAAATTTTCTTTCGGTTGAATATCGACTACTCTCGTTTGCCTGGACGAAGCAACAAAGCCACAGAGGATCAAGCTATGCTTCTCGTAAGCTCGAAAGCTCCAAATTGGCACCGCATTGTACCTCAGCTTTATCTATCGCTTTCGCTGGAAGCTGCTTTCGCTGGAACAAGCACTTTGAACATTCCAAATTTCCCGATGGGCAAGGGCGTCAAGGAATATCTTAACCAGATCAAGAAAATCATTGATAGAAAGGTAATCGCAACGTTTCTTGTTTTGCTTCCCCGTAGATTTTTTTCTTGCAGTGCTATTTTTTTCCTGGGAAACAACAATTTTTCTTGCAAACAAAAAATTAGCGTAAAAAAATTTTTCTTGGATACAAAAAAATTGCTGTAAAAAAAATTTCTTGGAAACAAAAAATTTGCTTAAAAAAAAATTTATTGAAAACAAACAATTTGCTTAAAAAAAATCCTGGAAAACAAAAAATTTGCTTCCGAAAAAATGTCTTGCAAACAGACAATTTGCTTAAAAAACAATTCCTTGGAAACAGAAAATTTGTTTAAAAAAAATTTCTTGGAAACAATTAGCTTAAAAAAAATTCCTTGGAAACAACAAATTTGCTTAAAAAAATTAATTTTACCAGTTTTCAGCATTGCAACCTCCTAAATCCGAGTAAATTTATCTTTAATTATTATTTTTTTCGCAGGTCGATGAGGCAGCGAATAATTTCGAGATGAGGAACCAATTCGTAGCCGCTCTCTTGCTGATGCGGCGTCGCAACATCATCGAATACGATTCCATTAATTTCTCTCGCATAACTATTCTAATGGAGCATCAAGATTTTTACTTTCTCGTACACTTCAATCTTCCTCCCAACTTTCCTGGAAGAGGCCCGATCGTACATCTACAATCGATCTATCACATGACTCAAAAGGATGACCTGATGGAAATTTCGGTATCGGAATATCCTTACAGTCCACGATGGGGAGCTTCGGAGATGATAACAAAAATATTGACTAGAATCATCGATAAGGATTTGGCAAATTTGAAGAAGGCGTCTTTCGGCCTTCAAAATTGCCGTTAGCGATTCAATCACCAAGTTCCTGTTTATAAGTTCTGTCGAGATTCAAATTTCTATGTATCAATAATGTTAAAACTTTTCGAATGAAAAAACTACTTTATTTTTATCGCAACATGCTTTTCATTGCGCCGCTCCGTGATCTCCATTCCCAAAGAATTAGAGAGTGATATCGTTAGAATGAAGAACCATTCAATCCAGGGTTGTCAGATATTTGAAACCTCAATTCGCTACCAAAGGCTACCCAAGCGCCAACTACAAAGTTCGCTGAAGTCTCCCAAAAGCGCCAACTTCAAACTTTGCTGAAGTTGCAAAAAAATCGCCAAATTCGAAGTTCGCCGAAGTCGCCAAAAAGCGTCAACTTCAAAGTTCGCTGAACTCGCTAAAAAGCGCCAACTTCAAAGTTCGCTGAAGTCGCCAAAAAGCGCAAACTTCAAAGTTCGCTGGAGTCGCCAAAAAGCGCCAACTTCAAACTTCGCTGAAGTTGCAAAAAAATCGCCAAATTCGAAGTTCGCCGAAGTCGCCAAAAAGCGTCAACTTCAAAGTTCGCTGAACTCGCTAAAAAGCGCCAACTTCAAAGTTCGCTGAAGTCGCCAAAAAGCGCAAACTTCAAAGTTCGCTGGAGTCGCCAAAAAGCGCAAACTTCAAAGTTCACAGGAGTCGCCAAAAAGCGCAAACTTCAAAGTTCACCGGAGTCGCCGAAAAGCGCAAACTTCAAAGTTCGCTGGAGTCGCCAAAAAGCGCAAACTTCAAATTTCGATGAAGTCGCCAAGAAGTGCCAACTTCAAAGTTCGCTGGAGTCGCCAAAAAGCGCAAACTTCAAAGTTAGCTGAAATTGATAAAAAGCGCCAACTTCAATGTTCGCTGGTGTCGCCAAAAAAGTGCGAACTTCAAAGTTCGCTGAAGTTGACAAAAATCGCCATCCAATTACGCCCAAGACGCCAAAAAAAAAAGTTACCCCATATACAGTCTTATTTCAAACTATTTGTCGTGTGTGTTCGTCCCTTAATTTTGGTTTAAACTATTATTCCAAGAAAAAATGTTCCGCATTAAATGGCGAATGTATTTTGGAAATAATTTACAATAATTTGCTATAAACATTACTGCGTATGAGAATCAAACATTACGTGGCATTTTTTTTTTTTACGATGTACCGACTGAGTCGCCGTGAGTGCGAGAAAGAAAAAGTCATTGGCGATTGCAGTAGAACGAGAGAGACAGAAATAGAAAGCGATAAAAACGTGTAGCTCATCACGTTAATTATGAAAAAAAATATAAACGAAAAGAGCTTTGGTAATGCGCGGTTATCCCCCAAACTCTCAATATCTTTTTACTTTACGTTTGAAGGTTTTTTTTAAATTCTTAAATAAAAAACAAAAAAAAAGATAAGTGCTTTGAGAACTACACGTGAATCGATAGTTCCCGTATCAACATTGCCAACTATGTAAATATCAATGTAGTACTTTGTCTTATAGTTCAGGTTCAATTATTCTAGCGCTGCTGCAGTTTGGCATCGTAACAGCTTCATTTCGAATGTTCGATTCTCACCCAGCTGGGTTTAACTCGGCGGCATGTACGCGATCTACGCGACTTACCACCTCTCTGTCATAAAATTTATGTAACTCCACATAACTAATATTATTAAGAACTCGAATATCACTTGGGTTCTGTCTGTCTCACAGGTAAATTGTGGCTCAGTGTTAATCAACGTTCAAACGTTCATCGCTTATGACAAATCGGGTTATTATGTTCATTGTCCGATTGAAATAAACCGAAAACCTAAAAATCACCGACAGCTCAACCAAACCGCATAAAAATATTATACTTCAATTTGAAAAAATGTATTTTTTTTTTTTTTCTTTGCTAATCTGTCGCTTTTATGTCAGCAGAGATAATAAACGAGGATGGGCGCTGGTCAGAGTGCTCGAAAATTGACCATCTCCAACGAAGACGAACTTGGGGTTATCCACATTTCTAGCGGCGTAGCTCAACGTTTGGCTCATGGAATTGGAAATGCAAATAAGGACGGAGGATCTGCAGTCACCGATGGAGATTCTAGTGCGAGGGTAGGCCAAGGGTGGGAATCTACTTCGAGTTCTGTAAAACACGAAGGCGTTCAAGCGACCAGCCACCACAACACTCCTGCTCCAGTTTATCCTGTACAAGTTCAACCGGAATATACAATGTCCGCTTTGAAAATGCAACAGCAGAAAGAAGTCGAGCTACGTAACCAGGATTTGTATTGGCGTAAACGGTTGGAAAATGTCAAGGAGAATCATGCAAAGATAGATCATATTTTGCAGACCGAATATCAACGGGCAGTTGATGAAGTTACCAGTCATCAAGGTATATATTTAATTTTTATTTGATTTATTAATTGGTTTTGACCTTTGATTTATTAATTGATTTTGACTTTTGGTAAAGTCCAACAGTTTGAAAATTCCCAATTATAATTAAAAAAAAAAAGATAAATATGTATGGGGTATTCTTGGCCAACTTAGTAAGCGTTCAATCCAGACCCAGTCCAATTTGCTCCCTAATTTTTTACTTTATTCTATATGCTCGAAAAAGCACTTTTAATTTAAATACATTTTTTTACTTAAACTTTTATTTAAATTAATTTTTTAAATAAAAATTTTGCGATCCACTTACAAAATTTGAAATCATTCCCAAAAATCCTGTATTTGAAAAATGGGTGGGGTTCAATATAGCGAATGGCTAAAATAGCGAATTTCAATATAATGATGGCCATTCTAGATTCAGACGTTCATTATTTTGAAATTCGCTATTTTCAAACCCACCGCATTTTTTCAACTCTTTCTGTTACAATTTTTTTTGGTTCTATTGATTTTTTATAACACACTTTAAGGTACATTAAGATTGCACATATTTTGAAGAAGCTAACATGAATTAAACGGTCTAGAATAATTTTTAATAATTCACGAAATTATAGTAGGGTCAAGTCACCAGTTGCTGTGGATCCTGTACGTCATTCCTTTAAAGATTCTTTAAAAGATTCTTCACAAGATTCTTTTTTTCTACGCGGGAACATATTAAAAAATCATCTGGTCATATGGTAGAAAATGTTATAAACTATGTTCTGTCCGAATTCGAAGTGAATCAGACGAATAGATTATTCTTTAAAATATTTTACTTTAAACATAAAAATATTTTCATTTAAAAAAAACTCAAGCTTGACGAGACGATGTATTAATTGTGTGTTGATATGTATTAATATTGAAAATCACCCTGTTTTTTGGGCCCAAAGCTTATGCTTAGACGCCTCAAAGATGCAGAATAATATAGAATGCAAAAATTGCTCATTATAACGTGAAATTGATTTAAATAAATTATGAATTGCTGTGTTTTTACAGGTAAAAAGACCCTAAAGATACGGAATGATATAGAATGCAACAATTGCTCATTATAACGTGAAATTAATTTGAATAAATTATGAATTGCTGTGTTTTTACAGGTAAAAAGAAGGTAGATGTAAGTTCCGTCGTACCCCCGTGCATCGAAAACAAGGATAAAGTTCTGCGTTGTTATCAAGATAATCCAAAGGAAATCCTCAAGTGTTCGAGTTTGGTGGAGGAATTTAGCAACTGCGTCGATCAGCGTCGCGGCAGATTAATCGACGCGCGATGCTAGTACGCAGCGTTAACGAAATATATATATATTGCAATCGAAATTTCACGTTCCTTCGTCGGAATAGCTATCTAGTTGTCGATCGATTACACAGTCTGCAAATGATGCAGCAGGTGCAGTGATGTATAGGAGAAGAAAAAAATAATAATAATTTATTTTGGTATCTGCATGGCAAATGCTTTAATGCCAATCAAATGCGGATGAGGATGATTTTAGATAAACGAAAATGCTCCAACAAAATGTACAGCAATTTATAATAAACAGTTGATTGTTGTGCGTAAATAATATCGCATTCAGCAAGAATTTACTTCGAAATATGATAAATATAGTTTTTATTCAATGTACTTTTTATTAATACAACATATAGCCATAATTAATTACCATTATGATTCTTAACGCAGCTAAGTTTTTTTTTCATGATTTCTGCTAGAAATCTATAACAAAAATTCGAGAACGGTGTGCAAAATAATTCCATTCTCCCAACAACCGTATTATCACCAAATAAATCTTCCTATTCATAATTGTTTTTTTTTTAATATTCGTAAGAGTTTCCCAGACCAATCGTCAAATCGGACGAAAATAAGTTAAAGAAAACGAAAATAATGCAGCCATCTTTCCGTCAACTCGAAATCTCTTGGAATGCCCATTGGCGTGATGATATTTTAAGATACAGCAGAAGCAGCAGAAGCAGCATTTTGCCTACATCTATTTTGGTTCTTTCTGTGCCAATGAGTTTGGCGAGGAGGTCGTGAAACTCTAGAATTTCGAGTTCACCATTTCGTTGGTGCACAACATTAATCGATCAACGAATTTTTCTGTCGCGCCTAATTCTTTCGCATTAATTAACAGACGCACTTCAATAATATTATAAATGTAAAATATTCGATAAAACGATATTCTACAATGAATATAAAATCGATCAGCCATGCTGAATATTCGAAAACAATTATATTGAAAATACATTCGAATAGAATGTTATTTTGAATAAATTTTCATTCGAATATATCGCCAATCGCTGAATTAGACGAAAATCTGAATATAACAACGGCGACAATGAGGATGATTGTGATATGATGAATCGAAAATTAATTGAGTAAAAAAAATGACTAATGGCATTATAATACCATCGGTACAATAGCATTTGGAAGGGAATTAGAAAGGTATTTTTAGGAACGAAATATTATAGGGAACGCGTTGATGCTTAATTTAGTCGCTTTTCTTGTCGGATGCCGATGATTTCACCAGCTTTGAGTGCTCCTCGTTCAAACGATCATATTCCTTGACCAGAGACTCTGCTTGCGATTTAACAGCTGCCTTGTCCTTCTTTTCCTTCGTTAGCTCGCTCTCGAGCTCCTTATTTTTGCTCTCAAGCTCTTCGATTCTGTACTTAAGTTCCGAAGCAACTTTATCGTGAGCCTCGTTGGTATCGTTTTGTGCACTTTCTCCCGCACGTTTTATATTTGACATTAGACTCTTGGCCGTTGTTGTGGCTGACTGGGCTTGACGAAGGGCAGCTTCACTCTGAGCCAAAAGTGTAGCTTGCGTAGAAATTAGGATTACCAGACGGCGAATTACCAAACTCAGAAACAGAGCGAATCCGGATATATAGAAGTTTCTTTGAGCTCTGAACAATCTCATATTTCCTGAAAATCAATTGAATTATTAATCGAATTATATGCCACTTTTTCGCAGGGAAAAATCAGAGAATATGATACATTTTTAACTGAAGAAACAGAAAATATAAAATATTGGAGCATGTAGAAAGTTTAAATTAAACTCCTTTTTTTGAATATATAAATAAATAAATAACTGAGCAGAAATTATGGTATAAATGAGGTAAAGGACTGAAAAGTTCGATGTAATAGAATAAACGTATTAAAAACAAATAATATTAATATATTTTCAAAGAAATATGTCCCCTATTCTTTTGATTAAGATGCGATAATTTTATTATGTTTTTGAACAGAAACTAGCTAATCAAGATTTTCAAAATTTCGAGATAAAACTTTACATTTAACGTCGATGTTAATTTTTCGGAGTTAATCGTTTGAATAACCAATAACCGGATAAATCAAATTATCATTCAGATGATTGTGCATTATATTAATCATTTTTCTTAGAATAACATTCTATGTTGGTGAGCAAATGTATCAATATTTTATTAGAACGAAAATTCAATGGCCTATATAATAATTAATTTTTAGGTACACACAAAAAAAAAATAAATAAAAGGAACCAATAAATGAATGGGACATTATTTTTTCCACTCATTATCTTTAGCCTTGTTTTAAAATCATAATTAAACAATAAAAAATCTATGTGTAAAAATGAATCTTCCTGTTTTCAGTAAAATGTTTATATATTTTTTTTACCAATATGAAAAAGAAAAAATGCATATTAAATTATACATAAAATATACAAAATAATGTAACGATGAAACTTATGGAAATTGTTTACAACTGTGTATAGAATATCTTTCCAAATGTGCAACAAAAAAAAAAGAATGAAAAATAAATTAATATATAATTAATAATATTAATAAAACAACAATTACCTTGCATCTCAACATTCAAGTGCTGATGATCTCCAGCCTCCACTGTGGAATATTTACGCATCTCCCGGATAGCATCGAGCAGAAATAGAACAAGAATTGCAAGAAGAACAAGGAAATACATAGAAGCTTGATTTGTTAAACTTTGCAGGAAGCGCGATCTGAATAGATTTTGCCATCTTTTAGGGGATGCTACTGGCAATACCAGCAGCAATACCACAAAGACCTCCACATAGAGAAACGATGCAATCAGGGTCCACTGAAGACTCATCTTTGCGTTTGGATTGTGACGTAAGTTGCTACTTCTTCGATAGTAACAATTAGCTACTATTTAACGATTCTAAAACAGAAAAACATGCACGATATATAACAACATATCAAATATATAACGATATATAATAAACTTCTTTTATTACCAATATCATTGATATCCTAATCTTTAAATCTTCAAATTGCTTTATGATAAATAAGGACAGCCTATTTTTTTATTATCTAGTCGATAGTTATTGTAATATCAAGTATATCAATGCTTTTGCATTACGATGCAAGAAAATTTGTAATTATTACCACTCGATTTTAGAGCCCATAATTAATTTTAATCACAAAATATTTCTACAGTTGTGCGATATATTCTGATGAGTAATGGCTAATTTTTTACTTTCCAGTCGATGATTAAACTCTATATGTGTCATTGCAATTCTATTGAGATACCAAAAAGTCTGTCAGTGATTAACAGTTAATGCAAAAGTGCCACTAAAAAAAATCTTTTTAATCTCCATTAAATAATAGATAAACTATCAGATAAATCCTTAAGAACTTTTTTAATTTTCTTTTTTGTTTTGTCAATTAACAGCAGCTACGAATGACCAATCGGTACATTTGTGAGGTGGAGAATAATGTGCTATCTCTTAGATTTTCGTTTTACGTTTCGGCCCATAATTATGTATAATAACGTTACAATTATTTTCTTATTATTTGCGTTTGAAAAATTTTAATATTGGTTAACAATGATTTTTCTAATCAATAAAATTCTTTTTCAATTTTCGCCTGCTCAATACTTAAATACTTATGACGTTCCTGTTCTGAGCAACAAAAAAAATTATATTGCGTGCGAATTTTTCACTATTTTCCCGGCCATTCGTGCTCATTATTTAACCACCTACTTTGACGATTCTGCCGGTCAATCTCTATATCACAGATAGAATTCCGGTTCGGTAAACTCTTACTGTTAAATATTATAGCGAACCTTGTTTGTCGGCGAAAACAATCCACAATCACAGGGAAAACTAAATTTGGCCGCTGTATCAACTCACAAGCAGAGAAGATTGTACTGCAGTCTCGACGTAAGGAAACGACGGTTCAAAGTGCGCGGAACGGTGCAAAACTTATAAATAAATGGTGATGGGTGACGTCACGATGAGACATTTTTCGATTTTCGGGTAGTAGCAGAGCCAACGGATGAAGAGTTTATACTACGTGGTAGACGGACATAGGTATCTTATTTTACGTACCTATACATACGCTGTACAATCTGATTAGCTACTATTTTATCTCGAGAAATCCACGTCGTTATTAAAGCCGATGAATTCGCGACTCTCTCTTTTTTTTCTAAAGCCACATCAGCACAAAAATGTGGTACACGTCTGCGTTGGAAATATGAATTATCGGACGCGCACGAATTCAAACTATTTCGAACTGATTCATATCTCTTATCAATTTTCTATTGCGAATGTACGATTATATATATATACTTACTTACTTATAGTCGTACAACAATACACGTAAGGGCACGTGACCACAATTCTACCGTCTCTGCTAATTTGCGGTTCAAGTTCCTTGTGTCTCGCTTTACTTGCCTACTTACATGTCTTTGACACAAGCAAGTTCTCGTATAATTTAATTCTCTTGTATGATGGCGCTAAACTTCTCTTGCGCTGCATTGCAATTGGTAAGTGAGGATGAGATTTTAAATCGAGGTAGAGATGGGAGCGGTAAACATGACCGGTAATTTTACCGTAAAAAACGGCACGGGACTGCTTTAAAAATTACTACATTGGTAATAAAATCATATGGTCTCATCGTGATTTAAAATCTCGTCCAGATATGGTGAATTTACGAAAAAATGTTACGTTAATTTTATCAAAAAATTTGTTACCGGTAATTTCATAGCTATATAGACGAAGTTTACCATTTTTACGGTAAATTTAGAAACGAAATTTGTGACCGGTCAAAGTTACGAGCAATTTTCGTGATCGTATTTTCACAACACAAAGTTTGTAGAAAAAAAATGACGGTATGATACGGTAAAAGGACCGTAATTTTACGGTCATTTTACCGAAAAAAGTACCGAGATTTTCACATCTGTAAATCGAATTTACCGGCTCGTTGACCAATCGTTGTTTAGCAAAAACCTCGGTACGCCATCGGGCAATGACAATGGAGAGATTATTCAAGGTAATGGTGGGCTTTCATTGTATACGATAGTCGAATCAACTATCAAGGAATAAACTTCCGAAAAATCTCCGATCGTTCTGTAATTTGGTATACTAACGTATTTTGATCTTCTAATCACGAATATGATGATGATAATTTACGCAAATGTCATTATCAGTATGAAAACTTGAAAAGAAGCCGTAATTTAAATCGAAAACGAAGTCAAAAACAAAAATTTAAAGAACCTAAAACGCCTAAAGAACCTAAAGAACCTGAAGAATGTAAAAAACCAAAAGAACCTAAAGAATGTCAAAAAACCAAAAGAACCTAAAGCATGTAAAAAACCTAAAAAACCAAAGGAACTGAAACCCTAAATAAGGTAATAGAAGCAAAAAAAATACCACTCTTGCTTTTCGCATTCTTTTCGTTCATATATTATTGTGCAACTGTCAAATTTCGAAAACCGCAACCAAAACAATGGTTTTTGTTTAAGTATAACAGAGTGCTTCATAATAAAATGGATGACGCAAATCTTGATATCGTTGATTGCGTCAAATATGAGTCACATTCTTCGAAAAACAATCTTTGCACGACGTTTAGTAAAAAAATTAAGTAAAAAAGTATATCTTTGAGATGACGTCAGACATCGAAGTCGGTATTAGAAACATTACTGCAGTTTATTCAAAGAAACTTCATGTTTTAGACAAAAGTACATTTGATTCAACTTTTTCAATCTAATCAAAAACATTCTCTAGTAAATTCGCTTTTTTCTGGAACAACAATCATGTGAATACATTGGAGCTTTTCATATCGACCGAGTGTCGAATGCTACTCGGTCGATAATCTTCTCATCTTTAAATATACACAACAGATAATCAGTGTCCAAAACATTAGGGATAAGAGAATTTCGAGCAATAATTTACATATTTTTGAAATCCCTTTTTTAAAATGGCCCATCACATATCCCTACGAAACATCATATACTTTTTTTCTGCAATAAAAAATTGCAAGACAATCGTTAGCCATTCGACAACGCGTAAAATTAAGGCGAGGTGAAACCTACAGTGTCGGTAACAAAAACTGTAAACAATCATTCAGACGACACCGAACGTTTTTTGATAAACAAAAGTCTTACAACATTGGTCTCTTAATTCTGCATGCTGTAAAACTTTCATTTTTCCCAAAAAATGTTCAGTTTCTGAGAATTCTTGTTTATATTCGCTATCCTTCTCGCACTCATGGATATTTCACCTCCCCTTAACGTAAATTATTGAATGTGCTGTACCATACATTAATTTTACATTACACTTGTATACTAAATTTAATATACTCGTTTATGAATAAAAACTTCAAGTAAAAGTACACTAAATTTCAAGTAGATTTTTTTTTACTGTGCAGGTAAAGTACATTAAATTTCAAGTAGATTTTTTTATAACAACAACTGTGAAATTAATAATTCTTCGAAAATTCTTAAAAGTCAATGACAATGTCAAGTGACAGAATCTTTAACGAAAAGACCATGGATCACGTTAAATCAATGCTGCCAATCGTAAAGTAACTTTGTCGAGGGCAACAAGAGCGCCATTCGGCGAACAGACGACGAACTATTTGCTCCACGCATTTAGTTGCTTAGTGGCGTAGACATTTTATTACTTTTACTCGAGTTTCCAGCTCTCCTCGATCTCCGTGTTCTCTGGGTGTGCAGAGGGAGCCATATTTTTCTGATATATCAGTTACGCGAAAACATCGTAGTACACACACACAAAACGTCGTAGTATACACGACATTACCTGCATATAGGATTTGCGGTATGTGATTTTAATGGGTGCCTTGCGGACAATTGATACGAGAAGCCAGTGGATGTTGAATTGGAGAGTCCGGGGCGGCGTCTAAACGACGCATAAACCAACAAACATCCTCAATAATACCTAAAACAGTTGTGCAACGGCATTATTATTAGGTGGTAGTTTCCGCGACAAGTTCTCTTTCACGACGTCGTGTTGAGATCGAAAAGTGGTTTGCTTCGTGCTCTCGTTTAGTTGCGGTTAAAGTTCCAAGCTCCCTTCGCAGTTTCTCCGCCTAATCCCGAACGTCTACAAAAAGGAAAGAAAGAAAGAAAAAAAAACATCGCTCGTTTATCGGTAAACGTCGAATGTGTGAATAACATCGTTTAAAAGCATTTTCGTCGTAGCTCGAGCGACTTAAAACGACGATACGTGTCCGAGCGATCCTAAAGCAACGAACGAGCAGGTGTGTCGAAATTCGAGAGCCGCCGATAGGCTTTTTTTTTTTACGTTCCTCCGTGAGTGTAAAACGTAATGCGTGAAGTAGACGAAGAAGAGGAAGAAAGTATCATCATCGAGTTAGTTCTGTGAGCGAATAACTCGCGTTTCGCTCTTGCAATTCGTAACTTCGTGCTCTCGCGGTAGTTTAGCCGAACGAAATGTGATGCTATGTGATTTATCGATGCCCGCGCTCGTCACTGTTGCTCCTCTCGTTGTCCCTAAACATTCTTCCTAGTGTCTTAGTGTATGTTAATCTCTTTGAGTGTACAAAATTAAAAAAAAATAATCCGTGCGATCGTTGGTGAAAACAACGTTTGGTGCTGTTGAGTGTTGTTTTAATCGTAACAGACGCTCGACTATTTGTAGGTACGACGTGACATAATACATAACGACGATACTCTCAAATTTACCAGATTTCCTTACATCTCCTTCCCTCTTTTTAATACTACGGACCCTCGAAATTCAATCGAATAGCGACAAACTTTGATACTAATCATAGGATATTAAATTCTACATAATCTTATAGACTTTCTTTATTTCTTTAAGTAATTCAATCTTACAGTTGACTCCATATTTCAATCGCTATCGTACTATCTTAGCTACTATTCACTATTACTATATATGTATACATATATATATATATATATAGTATAAGTGTATAAAATAAAAAATAATTCGTGCGATCATTGGTGAAAACGTTTGGTGCTGTTGAGTGTTGTTTTTTCGGTAAAATAATTGAAAAATCACTTAAAAATCGCTGGTAGTTGACCTTCCCGAAAATCGGTTACAATTCAGTCATCCCTTAGTACATTCATCGAGCAAAATGACTTAATTTATTAGTCATTTATCGGTGATCTCGGATTCGTCAGAGCGATCGTTCTGAAATTTCGTATACTAACGTATTTTGAACTTGTAATCATGCATATTATGGAAATTGACGCAAATGTCATTATCAGTATAAAAACTTTAAAAAAAAACGGTAATTTAAACCGAAAACGAAACCAAAAACAAAAAACTTAAAGAACCTAAAAAGGTGTTGTTTTCATCGTAACAGACGCTCGACAATTTTTATGTACGACATACGTGACATAATACATAACAATGATAATCTCAGATTTTCCAAATTTCCTTATAGCTCTTTCCCTCTTTTCAGTACTACAGAACCCTCGAAAATCAATCGAATAGCGACAATTCTGATACAAATCATAGGATATTAAATTCTACATAATCTCATAGACTTTTTATTTCTTCAAGTAATTCAATCTTATTACAGTTGACTCCAGTTTTTAATCGCTATCGTGCTACTATTCACTATTACTATATATATACGCACATATATATATAGTATAAGTGTACAAAATAAAAAAAATAATCCGTGCGATACATGATAAAATACATAACGACGATACTCTCAAATTTCCGAGATTTCCTTACATCTTCTTTCCACTTTTCTACAGATTACTCACCCTCGAGACTCAATCAAATAGCGACAAACTCTGATACTTAAATTCTACATAATCTCATAGACTTTTTCGTTTCTTCAAGTAATTCAATCTTATTACAGTTGACTTCACATTTAAATCGCTATCGCGCTCCCTTAATTACGTTTCTGTGTGCGGTTGTTACTCCTACTATTCACTATTAAGTGTGCAACTATAAGTGTACAAAATAAAAAAATAATCCGTGCGATACGTGACATAATACACAACGACGATACTCTCAAATTTTCCAAATTTCCTTACATCTCCTTTCCTCTTTTCTACAGTTTAGTCAGCCTCGAGACTCAATCGAATAGCGACAAACTCTGATACTTAAATTCTACATAATCTCATAGACTTTTTTTGTTTCTTTAAGTAATTCAATCTTATTACAGTCGACTCCATATTTCAATCGCTATCGTGCTACCCTAGCTACGTTTCTGTGTGCGGTTATTACTCCTACTATTCACTATTACTATATATATATATAGTATAAGTGTATAAAATTAAAAAAACAATCCGTGTGATACTCTCAAATTTCCCAGATTTCCTTACATCTCATTTCCTCTTTTCTACAAATTACAGACCCTCGAAACTCAATCGAATAGCGACAAACTCTGATACTTAAATTCTACATAATCTCATAGACGTTTTTTGTTTCATCAAGTAATTCAATCTTATTACAGTTGACTCCATATTTCAATCGCTATCGTACTACCCTAGCTACGTTTCTGTGTGCGGTTGTTACTCCTACTATCCACTATTATATATATGTATATACGTATATATATATATATATATATATATATATATAGAAACGCAGAAACAGCGACACACGGACACTAGCAACTACCTCGATGTTTCGAAAGCGCGCGCACGATGGAGCCAACACCGCGTGCTGCGTGACGTACGACATACTACACGTACTATAGGTGTACTCGATTGCCCCGACCTTCTCTCCTTTTACCTTCTCGCCCACGGCGACTATCGCCTCTCTCCTCATCCCGTCTGAAGCCCTCAACTCCTCCTCCCTCCCCTCCTAAACTTTAGCTACTCCTCTAGTATAGTCTTTTCTTCGAAACTGCGTCAGAAACGTACATTAAGAAGATGTCGTCTCGACGATTGTTCCGAATGATAACGAGTAAATCATACTCGTTCTCAAGCATTGTCTATGTTATTATTACCAGCAAGAACAACCGCAACGGCATCGTAACAACCATCGATGACGTAACGACGACGCTGCTGCACTCGCTTAAACTGTGGCCCATCGACGCTCTTCTTCCACTCTCGTCAAGATCGATTTCTCTCTTGTGTATCTAAAGTCGGACGTGAATTCTATGTGCAGTGGTTGTGAATCGCGAACGAGCGACGCCCGAAAGTGCATCCAGTGAACGTTTCGTATCCAAGACTCGATATATATACATATATTTATATATGTGTGTATGTTATTTAACGAGCTTGTGAAAACTTCGCTTTTGGATTACTCGATAGCGTGTGTGATGTCAACAGGTTTCGCCAAACAACACTCAGTTCGTACACATGCATCAAATGCTCTGTACAGACTGTTACACAATAGGTAATTTTGTCATTTGTTTCGCATAGTCAGTTTCGATGTAATATATATATATATATATATAGATTTTTTTGTAGACGCTTTTGAAGACAAAGTGGGATTTTTTATTTATTTTTAATGAGGCTACGAGCTTTAAATAACGGAATGCGAAGAATCGAGGTTAACCACGTGTAGGTAACGAAATATGAGCCGCGCGCCCCCGCTACTGACTTGTCGCTCGTTCATTGACCGTGACGACAAACGCTGGCCTATGTTCTATAACTATCGTCTCTATGCTATATCGCACTAGTCTTACCTATCATTCTAGGAGCAATGCACCAGTTATTGAACAGTTACCAGTGAAAGAACAATGATTTTTGAACAATGAATGATTTTTGAAAATTCATGAACAATTCTCACGACTTGAGTGTATATGAGATGTTTATTTTTCTATTTTTTTTAAATTATCTACTGCGATTATTTAGTCGCAGAAGCAGATTTTCGACTAAAAGTGTAGGTTAGATTGGCCTGTTTATTTACTGGGATTTTTACATTTTTTACTTTTTGTTTTTATTTTTATATACTTTGAGATGAAAATACGATAGTTTTTTAAGTTGCATAACATTATTCTGATCATTCGTTAAAAATTTCGCAGACAAATTGGAAATATTACATATTATTATGGAAATTTATGAAATTTACATTTTTTATTTGTCTAAGTTTTTTAGCTATCTACTGTGATCATTTTATCGCAGATGCCGATTTTTTTTCCTAAAAGTTCAGGATAAATCTGGCCTATTCATTTACTGATGTTTTTAGATATTTCGATTTCATTTTTCCTTCCTCATAGAGGAAGCTTCGTTTTCGTGAAATTTTGTTTCCGAGATTTTCATGTTAGGACACTCAGAATGGTCTAAAACGTCCAGAAAAGTGGTTTAGAAAAAATGTCTGTATGTGTGTGTGTGTGTGTGTGTGTATGTGCACAACTTTTTGTTAGCACGATAGCCGTGAAAATTTTTAAGATATTGGGTTCAAATTTGAACCACGAGTAAACTGTCGTTAAACAAGGTATGGGATTGAATTTGGAGTTAATCCATCAAGGTGTTCAAAATTTACGGCATTTTGAATTTTTTGGAGAATGTCATCTCTCTGGCTCTAACTCCCGCAATTTTTATGATATCCGGCTCAAACTTGGACCAGAAGTAGACTATTATCAAATATTGTTTGGGATTTAATTTGGAGTCAATCCGTTAAGGGGTTCACAATTTATGGCATTTTAAAAAATTTTTGACATTTTTTGTTCGTGCTCAAACTTTCGCAATTTTTAAGATATCGGGCTCAAATTTGGTTCACAAGTGGACTGTTATTAAATAAAGTTTGGGAGTGAATTTGGCGTCAATCCGTTAAGGGGTTTAAAATTTATGGCATTTTGAATTTTTTGTTCGTGCTCTAACTTCCGCAATTTTTAAGATATCCGGCTCAAACTTGGACCAGAAGTAGACTATTATCAAATATTGTTTGGGATTAAATTTGGAGTCAATCCGTTAAGGGGTTCACAATTTATGGCATTTTTAAAAAATTTTGACATTTTTTGTTCGTGCTCAAACTTTCGCAATTTTTAAGATATCGGGCTCAAATTTGGTTCACAAGTGGACTGTTATTAAATAAAGTTTGGGAGTGAATTTGGCGTCAATCCGTTAAGGGGTTTAAAACTTATGGCGTTTTGAATTTTTTGTTCGTGCTCTAACTTCCGCAATTTTTAAGATATCAGGCTCAAATTTGGTCCACAAGTAGAGTGTGGGTAAACTAAGCATCAGTTCGAATCTGGCGAGAATCTGTCAAGGGGTTCATAACTAATCCCATTAAAAAAAATTTTAAACAAGGTTGCAAAGTAGAACTTTGCAAATTGCTTTCTCAACATTGTTAGATTTTTACAAAACTTCCTCTATGAGGAAGCCAAAATAGATTAACATGCTTCTTCATAGAGGTAGATTTGTAAAAATCCAACAATAATGAAGAAGCAATTTGCAAAATTCTACTTTGCAACCTTGTTTATTTTTATATACTTGGCGATGAAAGTACGATAATTTTTTTTTAGTAGCATTACATTACTTGACATTCTGGTCATTCGTTAAAAAATTTCGCATACTGGAAATATTACATTTTATTATAGAAACTCGTGATAAACAAATTGTTTTGCTTAACTGTTCATTTACTGGTAACTATGTCCTATAATTTTCTCGAGTGCAGGTGAATACACAAACGGCAATATTACAATGTTTTTTGTTGTGGAAAAACTTTAGGAATACGCTATGCAATCGCGAGAAGCCATAGATAAATGGAAAATGGCGGTATTAATTAAGAAAGTTCAAGGGTAGCTATGGATAGAATTTACAACGTTTTCCTCACAATGGCTTCTTTTTATTCGAATGAAGTTTGATGGTTCAATTAATTACTAGGAGCAAATAATAAAGCATTGTCCAGAAAAAAAACTTTTTTTTTCGGTATCTAATTTTGAATTTTCCAGAAAAAATAACTTTTTTTTAAAAATCTAATTCTGAATTTAAATTACTAAAACTTTATTGTATATATATCTTATTTATAATGTAAGTTGTAGCTTTAATATGCTAACAAAAAATAATTAAATAATGCAAAAGATGAATTCTATAAATACCGAATTTAAAAAAAAAACATAAATAAAACTAAAATTTTCCGTGATAACATTTTATAGAAATCATGAATATGAAAGATTCACTCTCAAAAATTGTAGTTATACTATATGTCGAGGATTTAACTTAACAATCAATAAGACAAAAAAATGTACATTTTGCTTCGTTTTGAATAAAAATCACGCATAAGACTAAATTATCATTCAATAATTTCTCAAAAACAGAAACGAAAGTTTTTATAGAAATGTTATTTCAGAAATCTCTTTTAATTCCGTCTTCGAATTTAACCTAGGAAACTGCGAGCTGAAAATAAAGATAGATTATTATAGGCTCGATGTGGTGTTATAAAAAAAAAAATCTTTTAGGAATACAAATTTTGAGTTAATATATTGAAAAAGGAAGTCACAAAATAAGACGGTTCTTTTAAAAACATTTCTCTTCTTCACTTCCCCCTTTTTGAATGTAAACGGGTGCCCAAATACAGCTCGACAAAAAGTAGCACAGATTATGTAAAAAAAACACTGTAAGTAGGTCTGAGGCCTAGAACCCGAGCTAATGCTGTGATACGCTATGTTAGTTAAGTCAAGGACTTAATTGCTTCATCATCGAAAATCGGTGAAGCGAAGCGCAACTTAGTTCAACATTAGTTCTGGATTGATTGCCTCGTGGAACGTGTATCGTTGTTAGCTGGTAAATAATTTAGGATCATTTTGCTGAACATACAATATATTTAATGGTTTATTAGAAATAATAGCCACACGGATAAAATGCTATCTCATGGAGATATTTTATATTTACAAATAATAATGAGGCGAGAGAAATTGAAAAAAGTACAACTAATTACCACAATTTAAAAAAAATATCTATTTAAAAATGATAATTGAACAATGTAGAAGCATCTCGACACCAAGTATCTTAAAATATTTAAAAAACGGTTAAGTAATTGAAATTAAAACACAGATTAAATTCGCCAACAAAGAATACTGTGAAAAATATTTGCAAGTTTACATTATCGGAAATTTCATTCAACAGTTGATATCTTTAATTTAAGTAGTACACAAGTGTGGTGAGATTACAAATTTTTATCCAAAATTTCGTAAATTTTCATAGATTTTTGTTTCTCTCCATCGAGTTTAGTTTGGAGGATGTAGAAGCAAGTTAAAATTTTATTAATGGGAATTAAGCACCGCCAAAAACTTGAACTTATATAAACAGATGTACATGAATGTCTAAAGAATATCATTATAAAAAGCCTTAAACAGACTTAAAATAAAAAGCGTTATTTACAAATTTGAAGTAGAGTCCCCGTACCATTTTTGTCACCTAAATGAAAAGGAAACCCTAGAACATATTCTTGTGAGTTGCTCTCAGTATGAATCATACACACAAAAATATCTGAATGAAGAATCGTTCCCGATATACAATTGAAAGATACAACAAATGAGATGACGTAGAAATTATCCTGTTACATGTTTCCAAGCTGGGACTAAATTAGACTGGATTATTCATAGGAATGAAATTATCGTACTAAATCGACTCCCCGTGATAATAATACGGTAACATCAAAATTCAATAATGATCCTATTCAGTGCATTTCACAAATTCGCCAAGTTCTACATAAATTATTAGCAACGTACTTGTATACGTACATATTTTCAGTTTATTTCAAAACTTTTTGCATACATAGAATGTGGCTGACGTAAATGTACTTTTTTCACAATTTTTTGGAGATAAAAATTCGTCGATTGCTTGATTAATTAATTAAATTTATTACGTAGCTACGGTCGATATTACTAAAGATTCGCATTAGTGAAATTTGAATTGAATTTCACGACCTTTAATACCTATTATTGTCTCAGATCCGAGATGTGCTTTGCAAAATTCTATCATTCAAAAATTGAACGAGAATTGGACATCATCCGATGACAAATTAATATTAGTAAATGTACTTGTCTAAAGTTTTTTTACACATTGTGTTTTTTTTTTTTTTTGGTTTAAGATATAATTAAGAAAAATTTATAATTGTAATAGGTCTTTTACCTGCATGCAAGAAACTATCATTTCATATACACATGAGAATGTCTGTTTTGTGTTTGCAGCGTGCAGCAAAAAACTTGAGACATCTACTCTTTGTCATTGAAAAAAAAGTCATTGACCGTTGAGAGGTAGAAAATGTGAAAAATAGTTCAAAGTTTCGAAAAAGTCATTGGTCGTTGAGAGGTGGAAAATGTGAAAAATAGTTCAAAGTTTCGAAAAAGTCATTGGTCGTTGCGAGGTAGAAAATGTGAAAAATATTTTAAAGTTTCGAAAAAGTCATTGGTCGTTGAGAGGTGGAAAATGTGAAAAATAGTTCAAAGTTTCGAAAAAGTCATTGGTTGTTCAGAGGTAGAAAAAGTGAAAAATATTTCTTGAGACAAGTACATTTAGTACTTGTCTCAAGTTTTTTACGTATTGTGTTTTTTTTTTTGGCTTTAAGATATAATTGAGAAAAAATTATAATTGTAATAGGTCTTTTACCTGCATACAATAAACTATCATATCACATTATATATGTGAGATGCCTATTTTTTGTTTAGAGGATGTAGCAAAAAAAAAACTTGAGACAAGAACATTTAGAACTTGTCTTTGTTATTGAAAAAAAGTCATTGGTCATTGAGAGGTAGAAAATGTGAAAAATATTTTAAAATTTCGAAAAAGTCATTGGTCGTTGAGAGGTAGAGAATGTGAAAAATATTTCAAAATTTCGAAAAAGTCATTGGTCGTTGAGAGGTAGAAAAAGTGAAAAATATTTCTTGAGACAAGTACATTTAGTACTTGTCTCAAGTTTTTTTTACATATTCTGTTTTTTTGGCTTTAAGATATAATTAAGAAAAATGTATAATTGTAATGGGTCTTTTACCTGCATACAATAAACTATTATATCACATTATATACATGAGAATGCCTATTGTGTGTTTAGAGGATGCAGCAGGGGCTAGTGGAGGGCCGGAGGAGATCGCTGTGTGTTCCAGTGATGTCGGTGGCGCGGCGCCGTGCACTGCTGGACCTGGACCATGGCCGGCAAGCCTGAACAGCCCATATCTCACCCTACTCCCCCAAATTGCGTCAGTTACCAGCATCACCAAAAGCCGCAACTGCAGTATCAACGTCAACACCTTCACCACCATCACCAACATCAACACCACCACCAACAACAACAGCAGCAGCAGCAGCAACAACAACAACAACAGCAGCAACAACAACAACAACAACAACAACAGCAACAAAAAGAACGTCCGGCATCGACGGTTCCTCTGGAATCGCCAGCTTCAGAGACAACGACAACAGCTGCAAGTCTGCAAAAAAATCAAGAGGCCTCCGTATCGTTATATGGTCTAAGCGATAAATTTCCTTACGCCACATCTGCCCATCAAAATGATTCTACAGTCAGAGTTTGCGAGAATTTCCGTGATGAATCGCACGGAACGGCGACGATGGCGACGGGGATGCGGCAGAAAATTGCCTCAGCCCCGACGATATTTACCACGGATAATTTGTGCTACAACGTCGATGGAACTGGCAGAGCAACGCTGTCAAACACATCATTCGCCGCTTCTCCAGGAGCAATCGAAGGCGAAGATATCGACGATTGCGAAACGCATTTTGAGCTCGTCGAACGTTGTCGAGCGATTGGTAAGCCCTACAGATTGCTGAGTGGCAATGCCACGAGAGATCAACGGAGAGATGAAGCTACTGCTGCTGTTAATGCCGTTAATTCAGCTAGCGAGATTAGAGAGAAAGCTGGTATTTCGATAAATGCTATTGGTAACGTTGCCGAACGTACGATCGGCAATGTTTATCGCGATACAACGGAGCTACGCGTACCAACAACGGGACACGAAGCAACGGTCGTTGGTGTTGCGACAAGAGCCCTGGAAAGAAGCGAAGATTTTTGCCGATCGGCGAGCCCATCGCAAAGCGATCGTGACAGTCTAAGCGGCAAGAGCGACGACGACCTCTCGACTATAACAAATTCGAGAGCGAATTTACGAACCGGCAACGCTGGCGTTGCCGTTCGCAATGACGATCCTGGCAGGGATTTTAAAGATTTAAGCTGCAATATTAATTGCACATCGGGATCCGTCGTTCCTCTGACACACGAAAATCTCGCGTTTACCGATGTTAACGTTTCCAATGAAAATGATTGCTCTTATACCATCGGTAATGATAGTATTAGGCTTGTCAGCCCAGCGAGTATCGGTTTACTCGGCAATGCACGATCTTCCTCTTCATCTTGCTCTTCCGATTCCGGCTCAAGTTCCACTTGGACATCGGCGTTTCAAGGAAATCGGCGGGTTACGTACTCCAGGCGAATCAGTCAAAATGTAGAGAATTGTAAAATAAATAACGTTGTTCGTGTTGTGGGCAATGATGATTTTCACGAGAGACGGAATCGAGATAAAAGTCCCGAAACCGGAAGCTGCACACCGCTTCGTCGTTGTCATTCGGCGTCTTTGGATATCGTCGAATCTTCCTCCATTAGCAATAGTAGCAATTGTAGTAAAAGCAGCGACAGCAGCAGCACAAGCAACAGCGGACGAAGCAGCGCGAGTTTACTCGATAGTTCCGAGTGCAATGCGCGATCGGTTAACGAACAACGCGATACCACGACCGCGAGTTCCGCGTTGGACGAACCGCGACGTTCCATCGTTCAAGTGATTGCCGCCCATCAAAATAACAACAATATTAACTTGCCAATAGACGCTAGTTCAGTGACGCATTCTCATCATCAACAGCAACAGCAGCAGCAACAACAACAACAACAACAACAACAACAACCACAACAACCACAGCAGACACATCAACGGGTTGCTTCTATATGCGAGCCTCGGGGATGGAAAAGAATTACCACCAACAGCGGCATCATTTACATCAGGTAATTTATTTTTTCTACTATTTTCATTTTCATTTAATAGTTTTCTTTGATTATAATTGAACAAGTATCGTGGGATAGACTTTTCTTTCACGATTTTGTGAAGATAACATTAAATGCTTCTAATTTATTGAATTTACGGTTACAGGTGGTGAACAAAATATTTTTTTACTTAACATATTTCAGTTTATTTTTTTATATTCTGTTCGAGCGATTTGAATTATCGATAGATTTTTAAAGAGAACATATTGAACGGCAAAAATTTTTAAATTTGGGGAATATTCTGATAAATACTGTTTACGATATAAAATTCTTTAAGCTTGGAGCTGAATTAGGTCAGGATTTCCTTCTATTTTTTTTAAATGGAATTTCTTTATTTAAAAAAAAATCATGGATGGATTTTATGGATTTTCGAGAATTTCTTCAGATTTTTTTCTGTCGATTAATATGTTTGATTTACAAAATTGTGGATAACTCAAATCGGTTTAAAAAAATCTGAAAAAATTACTGAATGTCTTTGAAGGTCAGAACAGTCGTATAAAAAATCGCGGGCCACATCCGAGAGGTCGATTGTCAGATACAGGTCGAATTCGACGTTGAATGAGATTAAATAGAGTAAAATGTATTTTTACTGATTTCTCAATATCTCTTAGGTCCTATAACGTATATTCAGTTGGTGTTTGCTTTAAAAAAATTACCTATATCAATGCTCCAAAATATAATTTAGGATTTTCCCCGATGAACCCTTGAAAAACCAGATTTAGATTAAGGGAGTGAATTATGGATCCTTGCATATTTCCTGTGTTTATCGAATTACAACGTTACAATTTGGCATATCAAAATGGCCATCAAAATCTTTAAAAAGTGTTTTTTTTTTTGTTGTTTTTTACTGTTTTGACGCTCTAACGCAAACAAATTTTTAGCTATCGGTTTAAAACTGCGTATGAAAATTGAACAAAGTGATACAAACATTGACATTAAATTTGGAAAAAATCGGTAAAGTACTTAGTTCGAATGTTATGGAGTTTTGAAATTTTTCTCGGTCAAATTTTTAACCAAGATCTTAGTAATCCCAACCAAATCTTTTTCTCCATGCAACGTGCCGACTTTTTTTGTTCTTATTATAACCAATCCATTTTTTTTCATTTATTGTGCACTAATACAACTATTGTAAATCGTTTCAGGTTGCTTATCCTTTTATAAAAGCCACACCGGTGGAAACCGATTCGAATTGAGTCTACGAAGAAGAGTGGAATAAGGATAACGCGTTGTTATGATAAACTCAAGGAGTGCCGATATTCTTGTGATTTATGAAGCGTTAAAATATTGACGAACAATATAAAATACGCCAAGAGGCCATAAATGGCGCCTCTACCTTATTATTTGGTTATTTCATGCTCGTTCGCTTTTTTTTCACGGAACAAAAAGTGAGAAACATAATGCAAGAAAAGTTGCTAAGTTCACGAACTTTTGGCAATACCGAATGAATATAATTTTCGTTCGAGGTGTTTGCTGACGAATCGTAAAGTTGCACGACGCGAAGCTAGCCGCCCGTGACCCCAACCTCCGATCCTTGGATTGGATCGCATGAAATCTCTGTACGAGACTTTTACGTCGTGCAACGGTCCCAAGGCCGACAGGCTAGAGCGTTGCTCGCTATAACCAACCGACAACGATGCGAACCTCTGCACAATGTACGGCAATGCAGTTTCAATTGTCTTGCTTATATTGATGATTATCTAGAACTTCGGTTTCGCTAGAACGAGTTTCGCGTCTCTTTGCGGCTCTTCAATCCTGCACAGTCTTTTAAAATGGTTGTAATTCTTCTTACACCAATTTTCGTATTCTCGTATAAAACGAAGGAATTTATGATTCTTCAAGAGACTATTTTTGATTTGTTCTTCGCAAGTAGTTCCAACAAAATTTGGTGGTTAAAAAAAAAATCCTTTCATTTTTTTTTTCATCCTTACCGAAATTGAAACGTGATTTAAGGGGCGCTCAACAAATTCCAGGCGAAAAAGCATTTTTTATTTCGTATAGGAAAAAAAAATCATAGAAAATATCATAGGCAATGCAGCTTTAATTGTCTTGCTTTTATTGATAATTATCTAAAACTTTGGTTTCGCTACGAGATTCGCGTCTCTTCAATCTTGCACAGTTTTTTTTAAATGTTTGTAATTCTTTCTACACTAATTTTTTTACGCTCGTATAAAACGAAGGAATTTATGATTTTTCAAGAGACAATATTTGCTTTGGTGTTCGCAAGTATTCGACTAAATTTTCACATACGTCCCAACAAACTTTGGTGTATCAATTCTACGATTTTTGCGTTAAAATAAAAATTCTATAATTTTTTATAAACCACTGTACCGACGATAGGAACAAATCTGAATATATTTACTTAAAAATCATGATTTTTTTTTTTTCATGATAAAATTTCCTTTATGTGGAAAAAAATACTTTTTCCTTGACATCGGCGGAGCTCCCCCTTAATCGACAACGTATTGTGGCTGCTAGTTTGCTGCGTAACTCTTCTGACATGACCCTGAATGTGAGGAAAATTAGTTGTTCGCATATGCAAACAGACACTGGCAATTGCCACGTATATAAGACAGATGTAGTCAGTTGTGGCAATTCTTGTATATGTAATTGTCGATGCGTGCCGGTTCTGGCCGTGAGAATTCGCTTAGCAACCTCGCCCTTCGCTGTTGCGATCACAGGACACTTATATCTCCAAGGGTGAATCGTATAGTAATATCATATAGTAAACAATTCAAGTTACAATTTATAGCCGAATATACATGAAGATTACAACTCCATTTAATTTTTATTTACAATTTTTATTTTTACTCATAATAAATATTGATAAATCAATATATTTTCATAAATAAATATTAATTTATTAATATTTATAAATTAAATATTCGTTTATCATTATTTATAATTAATTTATTAATATTTATTGTTAACTTGAAACCAAGATTTTGTAATTGTTAGGATTTACTGAATTTTTCTCTAAAATTCTGTCAGTTTTGTAATCGGAGCGTAATGCACTTAGAAATGAATCAAATTTTATTGCAGTTAAATGAAATTTATTTGAAATCAATACTATTTATTTGTATGAAATATATTCTATTGGATCAAAATAAAATTCTATTATGCTAGTATTTGAAGAAGAAATATATTTAATTGCTGGCCTAATAGGATTTTAGTTCGATCAAATAGAATTTATTGTATCCAAATAAATCTCAAATAAAATTTCATTTATTTCAAATAGATGCCATATTTAATTCAAATAAATCCATCAGACCGATTTCTCTCGGTGTAGGTTAAATTAATTACAAAGTGGATGCTCTATTCTTTTATTTTTTAAAATTTTTTCTTTATTGTGATATATTTTTTGTTTTTTAATTTCTTTTCTTAGGAGATTTATCCCAGAGCAGTTTGAATAAAATTTCAAATTTCAATTGCATTCCCACAATGTCGGGATTCGGGAGATTGACAAACCGGTTTTCTCTTGACCCAGATACTTTATGGGACCCAGCGACTCTTACTGTTGCCGTACCTAGATTTGATGCTTGTGTGCTGCTGCTCTTACTTTGTTTCATCGTCACGATATGAACACCCGCATGATGGTACATCGATTAAAAAACCTGGACCAATATCGAAATTCGTAGAGTTAAGGTAGTTCTGTCGGTACGCCGGAGTCATAAATCTCCGAGTCTATAGGACATTAAAAAATAATCATACGCATCGCTTTGATTGCCTTAACAATAATATAAACAAGGATGCAAAGTAGAACCTTGCACATTGCTTCCTCATTATTTTTCGCGTTTTACAAAGCTACCTCTATGAGGAAGTATGTTATTCAATTTTTGGCTTCCTCATAGAGGAAGCTTTGTAAAACGCGAAAAATAATGAGGAAGCAATGTGCAAGGTTCTACTTTGCATCCTTGTTTTAATTAGATAAATATACATGTTGTGGATTCGCTTTTTCTATTTCGTTATTGCGTTATTTCGTGATTATTCGAGCGTTTCCGAAGTGAATGTGATAATGGATATTTTTAAAAATAATTCAACATTCCATAAAATCAAAAATTTCATTCCGTTCGTCACTAAATTATACATATATAATGGCTGAATATTGTTTCATTTATATACAAAATTTGAGCTCGCTATCTTAAGTTTTGCAAAAGTTACAATAGAGCGATAATGTCAATTTTTTGAAAAATTCAAAACATCATAAAATTTTAACGGCTCATCCGATCTTAACCAAATTCAATAGCGATCACCGGCATATGAAAGCTCAAATTCATACCAATTTTTAGATCAATATCTCGAAAATTGAAAGAGTTATCGCGTAAACAGACATTTTTCAAAAAATTAAAAAACGCGTAATAATTTAACGATGAAGTGGATTTTAACAAAAATTTGCATGAACGATGAGGCTTGATCCCTCTATCTATGGTCCAAATTTCAGCTTGATATCTCAAGGCATTCCCGAGTTATAAAGGTTTACATTTTTCGATTGTGTAACACACACACACACACACACATACAGACATTTGTTCTAAATCACTTTTCTCGGTGTTTTGGACCATTCTGAGTGTACTGACATGAAAATCTCGAAAAAAAAAAATTTTCACGAAAACAAAGCTTCCTCTATGAGGAAGCAAAATAATCGAGAATCCTTCGAAATGGTCGTAATGAAACTAAAACGATTATTTGTAAATAGTTGATATGTTTAGTGCGGATTTGACTTCATTTTAACGATAATTAGGTTAGGAAACGTCATTTGGCCCGGTATCGTGCACTTTGACCTTGGTTCAATTAAACATTATTCCGGAGACTTCACCTTTTTTCATGATGCATCAATTCCTGAATGATTTACGAATCCGTAGTACTTTTTATTTTTTTTCTATCTTTGATCTAAGTATGTTAATTTTCCATTTAAAGATCAATTTTTCGAATCCTCCCGTGAGCGCCGTGTAAAAAGTTCGATTTTCAAGTTTTAATTGTTCTTTCAAATACTCGGTAAAAGCCTTCAAGATTTTGTGGAAGTAAAATTGAATAGCTAAATTACAACATGTCAAAAATTTATGTATATGAGTTTGGATTGCATTCACGACAAAACTGCCTTAAGGAGGTTGGACGGCTCCACACTAGTCAAATCAATGCTAAATTCTTAAAAGCGTTTCTACAATTTCAGATGGTTTAATAATCTGTTCCAAGGTGTTCATCACATAGCAGCATTAGTTCTTGATATTCAAATACATTCATAGCTGTCATATGAACAGTAAATCGATCAATATCTCCAAATTTCCAATGTCATGTTTTTTCATCCAGTTTTGTAAAAGAGTAAACCGCAATATCAGTCCGATTATGACGAAACATAGCTCATTTTGATCAGTGGAAGATCCTTAAGCGATTGACCGTCCGGATTTTCTATAGTATCAGGTGTTCAAAGGTTACAGCCATTTGTATACTTGATGTTAGGTTATGATAGGATAAACAAACGATTGTATCTTTTGAACTACTAATACGATTTTAAACTACTAATACGATTTTGGTCGTCATAATCGGACTGATATTACGGTTTACCCTTTTAAAAAAACTGGATGAAAAACCATAACATCGGGAATTTGCAGATATTGATCGATTTACTGTTCTTGTGTTGATATCACAGCTGTGAATGTATTTGAATATCAAGAACTACTGCTGCTATGTGATTAACACCTTGGAACAGATTATTAAAGCATCCGAAATTGTAGAAACGCTTTTAAATATTTAGCACTGATTTGACTAGTGTGGAGCGCTCCAACCTCCTTAATTGCTCCTCGAAAATCTTTGGCACTATGCAACCACTAGTTGAATTTTCAAAACTGTTTTTATTGGATAGTTGAAACTGTTTTCCAGTGGTTTAATTTTCAAAGCACTAGAAAAATTTTCAAAAACCTGGACCAACATCGAAATTCGTAGAGTTAATCGTTCCTCGAAAGTCTTTGACACTTTGGAACTAACCACTAGTTGAATTTTCGTTGTTTTTAGTAGTAAAAGTTGGACTGCTAATTCTGACTTCCTAAAAAAAAAATTCGGAATTTTAGAAAAATTCCGAATTTTGTCGTACTTTTTCGATAAAAAATTTCAGAATTTTTCTGAAGGGTGGGGGTCAAAATATTGTATGGCTAAAAAAGCGATTTCTTAAAATAACGATTGTCTAAATCAAGAATGGTCATTCGCTGCAAAAGCAAAGCGTGTTGCCAAGTGTGTTGTATTCTATGATTTACATTGTTGTCACTTTTTGTACACTTTCAAGCGTGTTGCTTATCCATGGTAATGATATGTTAAAAGAATACGCTTGATATTTTGATCATTCACTATTTAGATCATTCGCTATATTGATTATTCGTTATTTCAATCATCCGCTATTTTTATCATTTGCTATTTTAATCATTCGCTATTTTCATCACTCGCTATTTTCATCATTCGCTATTTTCATTATTCGCTATTTTCTTCATTCGCTACTTTCAACATTTGCTTTTTTCATCATTCGCTATTTTCATCATTCGCTATTTTCGTCATTCGCTACTTTCATCATTTGCTATTTTCATCATTCGCTATTTTCATCATTCGCTATTTTCATCATTTGCTATTTTCATCATTCGCTATTTTCGTCATTTGCTATTTTTATCATTTGCTATTTTCATCATCCGCTATTTTCATCATTCGCTATTTTCATTATTTGCTATTTTCATCATTCACTGTTTTCATCATTCGCTATTTTCATCATCCGCCATTTTCATCACTTGCTATTTCCATCGTTCGCTATTTTCTTCATTCGCTATCTTCATCATTCGCTATTTTCATCACTCGCTATTTTAATCATTCGCTATTTTCATCACTCGCTATTTTAATCATTCGCTATTTTCATTATTCGCTATTTTCACAATTCCTTATTTTCGTCATTCACTATTATCATCAGTCGCTATTTTCATCATCCGCTATTTTCATCACTCGCTATTTCCATCGTTCGCTGTTTTCTTCATTCGCTATCTTCATCATTCGCTATTTTAATCACTCGCTATTTTCATCATTCCCTATTTTCACAGTTCCCTATTTTCATCATTCCCTATTTTCAACATTCCCTATTTTCACAATTCCCTATTTTCATCATTGGCTATTTTCACCCTCACCAATTTCGATACAAAAATTGCTTATCCGTTTAATTCAGTGTCGTAGCCGCATTAATATCTCCTCGAATGAAGGTGAAATGAAAGACCTACGAGTGCGAGAGAGAGAACTCTCACTCCGATCATGGCTGACTGAGAGAGAAACATATAGAACGTGTTTGACTTCGTCTTAAGGTCATTGCAGGGGGTGTTACTCACATCACTGAATAGCTACTACACGATACGTTTTGTGATGGTGTAGGAAGGCGCGGCGGCGGCGCCCTTCATGGCTCGCTCGCTCGCTCGCTCGTCCGTCCGCGTGTCCGACTTGGTAATCAATAACTTGTCGCACGAGACACCACCCTCTCCATTTCTCCCCTTTGCTTCCACTACCACAACCATAGCATCGATTCTGCACCGCTGCTAAACTTTCGGTGATTTAGTAGCGGTTTTGCTTCGTCATTCGGCCGAAAAGAAATCGAAAATCAATCACTGGCAGAAAGGGACTTCATTTGTCAATAATATTAGCAAAATCGTCGTCCGATAACTTTATCATTGCACGCGATATAATTTCCGTAATGTTTGGGAATTTTGTTAAATATGAAGTAATGAAATTTATTTCGATTCCATTTATAAATGTTTATTCTGAAATATGAATTTAATTTTCAATTAATCTTTTATTAATAATGAACATAACGAGTGGAATTGTCGCTGTGTCTTCAATCCTTGTAAGCTTCATTGTATTCACCCTGCAGAAACTTCATTATCGGAAATGAATTTTGTAATTTAATTGCTGATGCAAATGTAAGGGTCGCTTCAGAAAATCTGAGTAAAATTCCTTGGGTATTCAATTGCTCTGTAAAACGGTCGTTAAAGTTCCTTGAAACTTCTCTCTAGCAGTAATTCCAAAGTTGGAAGTCAAACAGGCAGACAAATAAATTCTCTATTCGTAACGAATGCTGAAAACATTTATGATTGCACAATAATAACATCTCAGTGATTCCAGAATTATATGTAAACGCTTTAATAGCTGCAACAACAAAAATAGTAATTTTTATTTAAATATGGAATAAATAGTCCTCCGTTACTTTCACAAATAATAACAAATAAATTCTCTATGCGTAACGAATGCTGAAAACATTTATGATTGCACAATAATAACATCTCAGTGATTACAGAATTATATGTAAACGCTTTAATAGCTGCAACAAAAAAATACTTATTTTTATTTAAATATGGAATAAACAGTCCTCCATTATTTTCTCAATGAATACATTGTGTTTTTCCACTTTTTAAAAAGATTATCGTCAAATTTTCTTTAAAATTAATCATTTTTGCTGCTATTTAAAAGATTACAAATTGTATCATAATCACTGTATGTTATTGTTGTGAAATCATCATCTTTATTTTTGTAAAAGCATTAAGCATTTACAATTCTTTTTGACTTCCCTCAAATGTTTAAAAATGTATTATCAATTAGGGTATTTATTATTCTTGTGTTATAAAAAGCTTGGATTGATTAAATTAAATTAGTTAACAGAGAACGGATATGAAGCAATTGAAAACGGAGCTAAGATTAAAGGCTTATTCGTTCAGCGAATTATTCCGTGGTCGATACTACTGTATATCAATTGCATCTAATTTGAACTCATCAATATTGCAAGGGTGATAGAGAAGCTTCTCGTGGCGGGGTAAGCGGTAAATCGGTTCAATACCTCCCAGTGATTGACTGGCCTATTACAAAGACCGGCTATGAAATATGACTACTCGTATGTCGATCCCTGTCCATTATTTTGTCATCATATCGGTGATTTCATGCCATCTACTACAAATTAGCGACGATTATACATCCTACTGGGTTTCAACCACATCTCCACAATTGGAGGATTCAGCAGCAATTTTATAATCATTTATATTTTATGGCTGTGGGTCGTAGCTCTGATGTAGATTTGCCTGGCAAAAAAATCATGAGGCATAAATCACAATCTAAAATTTATATGGTGGATATTCTACAGAAGCATCGCCTTTTTGTTGTTATATGGAACTTCATTTGAGTTCGTCACTGAAGCCCTAAAAAGAGATAAAAAGTATTCCTGAAAATTGTGAGATTTTTTTTTTTTTTAAAGATTTTTGCGTGGTTTTGATCAAAATATTATTAAAATGCGACTCATATTCACTTGGCTGGTTTAAGGTGGTTCTTGCACTAAGATTAAGTGAAGTTTTGTCGGTGGAAATATGGAGAAAGGAAAGATTAATATTACTAGAAAATGTCTCGCAAGTATGAAATAGTTTAACCGTTTGAAGTTTGAAATAGTTTAAAAGTTTGAATTCGTCACTGAAGACCTAAAAAGGGATAAAAAGCATTCCTGAAAATTGCGCGATTTTTTTCTTCTTTTTTTTTTAGAAATGTTTGCGTGGCTGTTTTGATCAAAAGATTATTAAGACGAGACTCATATTCACTTGGCGTTTAACGTGGTTCTTGCACTAAGATTAAGTGAAGTTTTGTCGGTGGAAATATGGAGAAAGGAATGATTAATATTACCAGAAAATGTCTCTCAAGTTTGAAATAATTTAATCGTACAATTTTGGAAATATATTGCTGTAAATATTCTCCATTTAACATGAGAATTTATTTAATAACTTTTATCTTTCAAATTAGATAAAAGAATATTAAACGCAATGAAAATTTTTCAAGATACCGAATGATCATAATCCAAACTAATTGTATGCATAATCAGATAAAAATTAGCAGTGGTAGAATTGTCAATCGAGCGACTAAATTTTTATAATTTCATCATTTATAAATAACGATGCACGAATATTAATTTGATTAATGATAAAATTAATTTTCGTTCGTTGGTTCATAACGAAGCTAAACTCACAAGTAGTTCAAGAATCGCCTTAATTCTACTTTCAGACAGAGTTGTAAATGCCTAATACTTATAGAAGTAATGATGATGATACGATCAGCTCTATAATTATGATTTTATAATAATAACATGTAGCGATTGTAATACGATGATTTAATTTTGGAATGGCTGCAAAAATTATTATTTTTCAATAAAAATTCACGGTAATCCTTTTGAAAATATGGAAAAAAAAGTAATGCATTAAGAAAGTAATGCGTTACTTATTTCTTCCATTTTTTCCACTATTGCAATATTAAAGCGAAAATTAGTATTTTTTTCAGCTATGCACATGTTTGCACTCTATTTTATAATCACTACATATTATTATTATGAAATCATAATTACAAAACAAATTGTACTGTATACTATATCTCATGATTATTAATAGGGTTTTACAACTCTGCTTTCAGAAAGGTTAATATTAATTGGAATATACTAATCGATCTAATATTGACTTTTTCTGTTTCAGCCCCAACAGCACGGCCCTAGGTTCGCTTGGTCAACTCAAGGAGTATTTGACGACATCGGGAACGTGCAAGTGCGGTCTTGAATGTCCGTTAAGGCCTGAACGAGTCTTCAACTTTGACCCCAAGGTGCGCAAAAATCATTTTGCTTTCTCACAGAGGAAAACTTTGTTTTCGTGAGAAATTTTTTATTACAAAACGTGAGAAATTCACGTTTTCTACAGACGAAAAATGACATTCATCGTTGCTGCGTACCAAATTTGGTGATGATCGGTAAAGCGGTAAATTTTTAAAAATTATAGAGATAACGAAAAAAACGTTGCAAAGTGAAACTTTGCACATTACCTTCTAATTATTTTTAACTTTTTACAAAGCTTCCTCTACGATAAAGTCAAAATCGATCAACATATTTTCTCATAGATGTAGATTTGTAAAAAGCGAACAATAATGTTGAAGCAATTTACAAAGTTTCACTTTGCAGCTTTTTCTATTTCTTATTATTAACTTTTTTTTCTATAATTCAACGTGTATCACGTTTTTTTCTTTGCATTTAAGAGTATTCGTAATACAAAGTTAACTTATTTTCAAGCATTTTAGTAGTGAAAAATAAATAAAATAATAAAAGCGAAAAATAATGTAGAAACAGTTTGCAAATTTCTACTTTGCAAGGTTTTTCCATTTCTTTCAATTAACTTTTATTTCTACAGTTGAATGTGACATTTTTTTCTTTGAATTTAAGCGTCTATTCGTAATACAAAGTTAACTTATTTTCAAGCATTTTAGTAGTCGTACTTTGGGTTGAACGATCAAAGTTAGTGTGGGATGGCGTTGCAAGAGGAGAAAGAGGGAGCCCGCCGGCACTCTCTCCGTGGGGGACACTTGAGGTGAATGTTTTGCGAATGGTCGGTAGAAGTCTGGTGGTTACTGCTGCAAGCTGACATCGACCTGCCGGCTGCCAGTCGACTCCTTCTCTTATCCCCCTTTAATTGAAGCATACACTCGTCCTTGCAAGCAATTCTTTTTTTCAACACGCTTGTAGCGAGTTCTGCTTGGTCCGTTGATTACGACGATGGGTTTGAATTATTATTTTTCTTATTCCATCAATTCACTAAAGATTTAACGTATCACCAAACAGAAATAATATCAGCACTAAAATAAATTAATAATCGGTCAATTAAATACAATTTTTAAACTCGTGTTTAATATACAAGTATTTAATTTTTACTCCATAATTGTATATTAAATAGCATATACTGTTTTTCTTAAATAAATATAAATAATCACAAAATAATTTTTTTAAAAATATTTGCGGCTTTAGAATTTTTACATACGTTCCACAATTTCGCATCTATTCATTAAACTTACATTCATTGCTTGTTTATTCCTTTGAACGTATTTAGATTCTTTGGTTTCAGATGCACAGGTATATTAATTATCCAAATATTTTGAATGCTGGAAGTATCGAGAACTTAATACTCATTGGATATTTAACAATACGATTTTTGGTGGTTTTGAAATAAAAAATTTCGTTGCACCTTCAATTTCCAGCTTTGGTCAGATATTTTACAAAATTATGAAATTCCGAAGTTGAAATCTATTGAAAATAGTGTATGCTGGTAATATACTATGTGGCAACTATTAATACTCATTGGATATTTAATAATACTGTTTTGTGGTATTTTTGCAATAAGAAATTTCATTGCACCTGGAATTTCCAGCTTTGGCCAGAGATTTAACAAAATTATGAAATTCCTAGGTTAAAATCTATTGAAAATAAAGAATGCAATTAATACTTATTGGATATTTAACAATACTGTTTTTTGGTATTTTTGCAATAAGAAATTTCATTGCCCTTGGAATTTCCAGCTTTAGTTAGATATTTAACAAAATTAAGAAATTCGTTATTTGAAACCTATTGAAAACAGCGTATGCGATTAATACTCATTGAATATTTAACAATACTATTTTTTTGGTATTTTTGCAATAAAAAATTTAATTGCACGTGGAATTTCCAGCTTTGGTTAGACAATTAACAAAATTAAGAAATTCGTTAGTTGAAATCTATTGAAAAAAGCATATGCGATTAATACCCATTGGATATTTAACAATACTGTTTTTTGGTATTTCTGCAATAAGAAATTTCATTCCACCTGGAATTTCCAGCTTTGGTCAGATATTTAACAAAATCAAGAAATTCGTTAGTTGAAGTCTATTGAAAATAGTGTATACTATTAATATTCATTGGATATTTAGCAATACTGTTATTTTGGTATTTTTGCAATAAGAAATTGCATTCCACCTGGAATTTCCAGCTTTGGCCAGATATTTAACAAAATTATGAAATTCGTTAGTTGAAATCTATTGAAAATAGTGTATGCTGGTAATATACTATGTGGCAACTATTAATACTCATTGGATATTTAATAATACTGTTTTGTGGTATTTTTGCAATAAGAAATTTCATTGCACCTGGAATTTCCAGTTTTGGCCAGAGATTTAACAAAATTATGAAATTCCTAGGTTAAAATCTATTGAAAATAAAGAATACAATTAATACTTATTGGATATTTGACAATACTGTTTTTTGGTATTTTTGCAATAAGAAATTTCATTGCCCTTGGAATTTCCAGCTTTAGTTAGATATTTAACAAAATTAAGAAATTCGTTATTTGAAACCTATTGAAAACAGCGTATGCGATTAATACTCATTGAATATTTAACAATACTATTTTTTTGGTATTTTTGCAATAAAAAAATTAATTGCACGTGGAATTTCCAGCTTTGGTTAGACAATTAACAAAATTAAGAAATTCGTTAGTTGAAATCTATTGAAAAAAGCATCTGCGATTAATACCCATTGGATATTTAACAATACTGTTTTTTTGGTATTTCTGCAATAAGAAATTTCATTCCACCTGGAATTTCCAGCTTTGGTCAGATATTTAACAAAATCAAGAAATTCGTTAGTTGAAGTCTATTGAAAATAGTGTATACTATTAATATTCATTGGATATTTAGCAATACTGTTTTTTTTGGTATTTTTGCAATAAGAAATTGCATTTCACCTGGAATTTCCAGCTTTGGCCAGATATTTAACAAAATTATGAAATTCGTTAGTTGAAATTTATTGAAAACGACGTATGCGATTAATACTCATTGGATATTTAGCAATAGTGTTTTTTAGTATTTTTTCAATAAGAAATTTCATTGCACCTGGAATTTCCAGTTTTGGCTAGATATTCAACAAAATTAAGAAATTCGGTAGTTGAAAACTATTGAAAACAGCGTATGCTATTAATACTCATTGGATATTTAACAATACTATTTTTTTGGTATTTTTGCAATAAGAAATTTCATTGCACCTGGAATTTCCAGGTTTGGTTAGACATTTAACAAAATTACGAAATTCGTTGGTTGAAATCTATTGAAAAGAGCGTATGTCCTGGTAATATACTATGTGAATACTATTCGGCAGAGTGAGGTGCCACCTTGCAGCTGTGGCTGCCCAGTATTAAAATTAGGCAAGCTGCCAAATAGGGTAGAAATGGGGAGAGAAAGAGAGCGTGAAAGCCAGAAAAGGGGGAGGCGTGTCCTATGTGGCACGTTTGAATTAAGAGAGGAGTCAAGTTGAGCGCCACTATAAGGACTGCATTCCGTAGTTCTGTATAGCTCGGTGTTTGCTGCTCCTCCAGGCGTCCCTCGTGTTGGCTCGTTGCTTTGCCGAGAACCGGGCCACGTGCTAATTCCAGCATCACATTGCTCCGCAATCTTTATGAAATGAAATCGAAAAAAAAAAAAAAGAAATGCATCGTTGATTAATTTTTTATAAAAATGAAAAAAAAAAAACAAAAAATAAAAAACGTTGTTATTGTAACAACGATTTTAAATATTCGATTTGATCTTGTCAACTAATGAAAACTAATGAAAAAAAATTTGATTCACCTTTTAGACCTGAAAAAGCTAAAGTGGCTAAAAAAGGTTTTGCGTTTTAAAATTACATAAAAATTAAACCCTTTCAGACCCCCAGACAGTAGACATCTATCAAACCCTATTTCAACCCCCATAGAACCTGTGGAGCAATTTTTTTCACTATATTTTAACAGCAAAATTTTTTTCAGAAAAGAAAATCAATAAAAAATTTACCGTAAAATATACCGTATATTCATGGTTAATTTGTCGAAATAAGAAATACCGGTATTTCAACATTTATAGTCATGAGTAACAGTTGACTCTGCAAATAGGTTCGACAGATAGTGAAATCGGTGTCGATATTCGCATGTACAAAGCATTTGGGGTGTACGGAGAGCTAAAGAAGGGTAAAAATGGTGACTCAGGAAAACAATGTTTATTTATATATATGGGGCATTCCAGCTAAATTTTTCATGCGCTCAATAATTATAACTCCCTTCAATAATTTTAACAATTTTTTTTCAGTACGTAATTCAAGCTTTACGTAATAATTCAGGATGTTAAAAAATCTTCAATTACGTAGAACTTATCATTAAAAAATCTTGCCATTCTGCATAGAGTCTAAAAAAAATCGTAATTTCAAACAGAATTCTTCCGTGAGTATCTAAAAATGATAGAAAATAGCGGTTTTTTTAAAACGATATTTTGTTGTTTAGCGTCATAAAACAAAACGTTAGGAAAGCGAAAATAACATTTTTTTATATACATTATGTAGCTCTTCATAAACTGAACAAATTTGATCTTGGACATTTTTTTATAGGACTGTTAATTTTCAAGATATTAACGAATAAAAAAATATAAATACCGAAAAATTCAAATTTTTATAAAAATTCGACTATCGAAAATATCGATCGTAGCGCCAAACAAAAAAATAATACGTGTCTTCTCTTTTTCAAAATACTTTCTGATAAAAAATTGTTGAAATTATTGAAGGGGGTCAGAGTCAAAGCATAAAAAATTCAGCTGGAATGCTCCATATTTACAAAAAAATGAATATATTTACAGTGAAATAAATATTGTTGTAAATATATAGTCTTGTTGTTGTCCATCACGTCACAACGCCTATATATAATACTTAGGATTTTATTGGCCGACTATGAGTTACGATAGAAGTTCATGGAGAGATGGAAGATAACTTCTGTAGTTTAGAAAAGTTGGCATTAAATATTGGAGCTCCAGTTATCAATAAATCATTGGCTATTCGAACTACTTGTAAAACATCTCATCTCTTACCATAGGATATTAAAATTCAGCTAGACACTGCAGAGATACTTTACCTTGTTGTCAATAGTCACTTAGGCAAGAGATTTGAATTTATTCTCAGCTTCCAATAATGGCCTGCTGTGCAAGTAGTAACTGACAGCCGGTCGTTGGCGATAAAGATTAATCGATTGCTGGTTACCCAGAATTCGAAGGGTAATTCCTTCGACTGCAGTTAACAACAAAAAAATGTTTTATCTTTCTTATCGATAACAAAAAAAAACAAGGATGCAAAGTAGAAACTTCCACATTGCTTCCTCATAATTTTTCGCTTTTTACAAAGGTACCTCTATGAGGAAGTATGTTAATCTATTTTGGCTTCCTCATAGAAGAAGCTTTGTAAAAATCCAACAATAATGAGGATGCAATTTGCAAAGTTCTACTTTGCAGCCTTGTTTATATTGACGAAAAATGTTCGCAATTCCCTCCCATTTTTCGAAAACTTATTTGACCTCAGCGTAATGCGGAAGGATTACCTTAATCGAAATGCCGAAAACGGAGTTTATCCGCCTCTTTTGTGTAAATTTTCATCTCGATTCGTCACGCCGTTTGAGAATTATGAGCAATTCTATTTTGGTACAAACGGTCATTATAAATTTAAAAAAATAAAAATTATATATGAAGCAATGTGTAAAGTTCTACTTTGCATTCTTATTTCCATTGAGTACAAACTTTTGTCTCGCATTATCAACTTTTGCTGATACTAGAGCGAAAATCGTTTCTTTTTATAAATTTCGAAATGTCGTAAAATCTGAACCACTTTACCGATCATCGTCAAATTTGGTTCGTGGCATAGCTGCATGTTCCTTTTCGTCTGTAAAACATTTCGTTTAAATTGGTGAAATTCGACGTGATTTATAAAAAAATGATTTTTTTCGAAAAATTCAAACATCTATAAAATCTGAACCGCTTTACCGATTTCGCCCAAATGCAATGCCAAACAACATTGAACATATATTTATTTATAAACAACTATTTAGCAAAATCGTCTAATTTTTACGAAAGTTAGAGCGACCACGCCTTTTTTCAAAAAATTAAAAGTAACAAAATCAAAATGGCTGATTTTTTTTTTTTTTTTTTTTTTTTTTTTTTTTTTTTTTTTTTTTTTCAAAAAATCTCAACATTCAAAGCGGGGAAACTACTCCACTTGCGTGCCAAATTTGAGCCATATCGCTCGAATGGTTACTGAGTAATAGTTCATCGAATTTTCGGAGCCCACACACACACACACACATACATACGGACATTTTTTAATAAAATATATTATCGAAAAAAATATAAAATTTCTTCAATCGTATGTTAGATTTGCATCTGGGATTTTATTGTATTTTTCTGTACGCTCAGAGCTCTTTATTTACGATTTTTTATTTTTTTACCAATAAAAGAAAACTCTTTCGGCATGTAATCGGTAAAAATCCTCCCTTAAACGAAATTGGCAAAAACACGAAAGATACACCATCGTAAAATATTGACCTACTACTAAAAAAGGAAATGTGGATTGGATAAGATAACGCAGCCATAAATTTCTAGCAAAAAAAGAAGAAATTGCGAAAATGTTTAGAACTAAAGATGCACTTAAGATAGTTGTTTTTAATTGCATTTCTATAAACTCTAATAATTTTGTCGACTATTTTGAAATCTTCAAATCACTCGCAAAAACCGTTAATCGAATTACTAAAATTATTAGAAACGTTTTTGAAGAATTCTCACTGATTTTACTAGCACGTGGATTATTCCAAATAGAGCGCAAGATTATTCCAAAATGTTACTAACAAATTCATGAAAAAAAAATTGTTCAACAAATCAGTCGTCAATTAAATTTTTTTTTTAAAGTAAAATGATTCGTCATTTTTATTACAGTTCAAACAAAAAAAACACGATTTAAAAAAAATCAGATAAACTTCCGAAAAAACTTGTACGTATTCAGAAAAGTTAACAAATCATTTTCAATAAAAAAACAAACAAAAAAATACGATTTAAAAAAATCGGATAAACTTCCGAACAAACTTATACGTATTCAGAAAAATTAACAAATCATTTTCAATTGAAAAAAAAAAAGTTATGTTAACCGGTGATTTGATGAACATTTTGTTTGCTTTTCTTCATCAATTTGTCGATAACATTTTTGAAGTTATTATTATGCAAAATAAAACTTGATTTTATTTTTTATTTTTTTTTATTTTTTTTTTTTTTTCAAATGATTATTATTATTAAATGATATCTCTTGAAGGTTCCATAATTAAATGCAATAATAACTTAGATTTACGAATTTAACGTCTTATTCATTCATAGCACTTGGTTAGTTATTAATGTAGTTATTATGTTAAGTACCGGTAGTTAGTTAGCAGCTGAGTTGTCTCCAATCCCGAATTTCCGTCGTAGAAACGTTCACTGAGTGAAAGTACAAAATAAAATTGACCTCTCGCTATGCTTTCACTCGTCACTGCCATAAGATGGTTTAACTAATCTGGGCTTAAGCATACGTTTGAGTTTAGAGTCAATCACTGCTTCTTGGTTTGTTATTATATCTGAGAGAAAATCGTTGAGTTCCTCAAGCGGTCGCAGCTGCTGTTGAGATATTGAAAATGCAGGAAATAACGATTTATTCTACAATATGTTGAGAATAAAGTGATCTGAGCACCTCTGTTCCGGCGAGACGAGGTTCCTCTGCCGAGTGCAGTACATACGCGCATACTTATGGTATCTACTATCCGGTATGTCTTCCTAAGCTTCTGCTCAGGATAGACAATATTCGAACAACAATGTAATCCTAATATTTTTCACAATAAATATCTGGGACTAATTATTGAAAACGAGGAATGATAAAATTTGTTAAGATTAATTATCGCAAAATATATTTCTACATATGAGTAAAAATTTATTTTTCTCTGATTGTCATAAGTTTATAGAATAATTACTTCTAGTTATTCGAACGGATAAGCAATTTGAATATATTTTTATTTGGAATGTATTCGTATAATACATTTTTTTTTCGTATAATACATTTCACAATAAATGTCTGTGAGTAATTATTGAAAACGATAAATGATGGAATTTATTATGATTAATTATCGCAATAAATATTTGTGAGTAATTATTGAAAATGACGAATGATTAAATTTGTTAAGATTAATTATGGCAAAATATATTTCTACACTTGAGTAAAAATTAATTTTTGCTGTTTGTCATAAGTTTATAGAACAATTAATTGTTATTCGAACGGATAAGTAATTTGAATATATTTTTATTTGGAATGTATTTGTATAATACGTTTGACAATAAATATCTGTGAGTAATTATTGAAAACGATAAATGATGGAATTTATTAAGATTAATTATCGCAAAATATTTTTCTACATATGAGTAAAAATGAATTTTTCTCTGTTTGTCATAAATTTAGAGAACAATTATTTGTTATTCCGACGGATAAGTAATTTGAATATATTTTTATTTGGAATGTATTCGTATAATACATTTGACAATAAATATCTGTGAGTAATTATTGAAAACGACGAATGATAAAATTTGTTAAGATTAATTATGGCAAATTATATTTCTACATATGAGTAAAAATATATTTTTCTCAGTTTGTCACAAGTTTGTAGAACAATTACTTGTTATTCGAACAGATAAGTTATTTGAATAAATTTTTATTTGTATATTGCCCATCATTGCTGAATTTATATCGAATAACTGGATAATAAAAACAGATCAATAATATGGTTTCAACAATTTTTTTGATTAATTACTTATCTGTAGAAAAAAAAATCTTGAATCGTAAATTATTGATACTCACAACTAATAGCGAGTAAAATAATAATATCGTTGAATTCAAATATTTTCTAGTGTATTAAAATAAATAATTAATATTTTTCAGTATACAGAAAAATAATTTCACTTAAAATTAGTCTTTAAAAATGTTATTTTGAATAATTGTTGGCAGTTATTAAATCTGATAAGTAGTTTCATGATATATTCGAATATTTGCCAACCCTGATGTCGTTTATGGCTTTTGAGGAACGAATACAATGGTTCGGTGTAGGCGTCTTATAGTATTTGTCATGTTGAACAAAAACATTTGAATATAAAAAGAAAAAAGTAAAGTTATACATAATAAAGCAGGCATGTAGTTCCTACCACTATTTTACTCAGTTTAACTCGGTATTTTCTCCGAGTTGAAGGTAAACTAAATGCATAAAGATACATAAAAGCGTACAGAGTCATGAGTTATGGCACTTGGCACCAATTCCTGAGAGTAAGCGTATTCCCGTACTTTTACTCATACGCAGTGTTGTAGTAGAGGACTTAAGTATACCAGTGAAACCGGTCTTGCTGAATACCCGCGAACCACCACGAGGTTTCATCTACGAAGGCATTGTCTCGAGCATTGGGCGCAACTGCGCGAGCCCGAGTTAAACGATTTACCTCTATTATGCCATTTTCGATAAACCAGCGCATAAAACACAGAAACTGTATGCAGAACTTAGAACTGTGTATCCGGTTTCCAGTGTCTAATACTAAGAGGACCGAGTCCGACTCAAATTGTTGATATTCATTGACAGATATTTCACTTGTTTATCTCTTTGTGTGTTATAAAAAATATATCATAGTTATTAATTTTTTTTCTTCTATTTTTTAATAATTTTTTTAAATAAAAAGTAGTTACTTTGCAAATTGCTTCCTCATTATTATTGGATTTTTACAAATCTACCTCTATGTATAAAAATCGAATAATAATGAGGAAGCAATTTGCAAAGTTCTACTTTGCAGTCTTGTTTTAAAAATCTTTAAATGTCATTAGTTTTGAATCGCTTGACAGATTCTCGTCAGATTCGAACTGATGCTTAGTTTACCCACACTTGGGGACCAAATTTGAGCCCGATATCTTAAAAATTGCGGAAGTTAGAGCATGAAAAAAATTCAAAATGCCATAAATTTTAAACCCCTTAACGGATTGACGTCAAATACACTTCCAAACTTTATTTAATAACAGTCCACTTGTGGACCAAATTTGAGTCCGATATCTTAATAATTGCGAAAGTTAGAGCATGAACAAAAAATGTCAAAAAATTTAAAAATGCCATAAATTGTGAACCCCTTAACGGATTGACACCAAATTTAATCCCATACACTATTTGATAACAGTCCGCTTCTGGTCCAAGTTTGAGTTGGATGTCATAAAAATTGCGGGAGTTAGAGCCCGAGCTGACATTCTTCAAAAAATTCAAAATGCCATAAATTTTGAACACCTTGATGGATTAACTCCAAATTCAATCCAATACCTTGTTTAACGACTGTTTCCTCGTGGTTCAAATTCGAGTCCGATATCTTAAAAATTGCGACAGCTATCGTGCAAACAAAAAATTGTGCACATACGCACACACACATACATACAGAAATTTTTTTCTAAACCACCTTTCTCGACCATTCTGAGTGTCCAGACATGAAAATCTCGAAAAAAAATTTCACGAAAATAAAGCTTCCTCTATGAGGAAGCAAAAAAGCTTAAAATTTAACAATAAGCTAAATAATTTTCATATTTAACAAAGAATTTTTCAGCATTTTTTTAGATCTTTAAATTATGGCTTTCGATATGTCACTTTAAAAAAATATTTTAAAAAAATGCCCCATATACTCTTTTCAACCCTGAAAAAAAGATTTTTTTTTGCTATGTGGCAAATGAGCTACAGGAAATTGATGAGTTTTTAAACTTTCCTACACTTTCCTAAGATAAATGGTTAATTTTCATGAATGTAGATTTTTTAAAATATTTCTTGAAAGTAGTGAAGTTACAATTTTCTTATGAAAATAATTTTTTCAATTGACACTCGAGTCTATGGCATTTTGCCAATTTTACGTTCATCTCAAATCGCTACATTCAAGCCGGAATAATTCTTCTTATGCACAATTGGGCAATTTTTTTGAATTTTTTGAGAAGGTTATTAATTTATTAGTTTCCTATAGCTCGTTTGCAATAGCTAGATGTTTTTGTTGTAAAGCAAAAAAAAATCTTTGTTTTTGGGTTCCTGAGATTTTTTTTTATAGGACACCATCAGACAAACAAGTGAGATACTTGTCAATGAATATTAAAAATTAAATTCTTTTATAATGTTCATCATTGTTTTAAATTCTTCTATTTTTGTACAATATACTAACATTGGAATTCTCATTGATTTCTCAGGTGGCCACACGTCCTTGGAGTCCTGAACAAGGAAAAACTCAGGAGATGAACAAGCTATGCAATCACAAGAGGAAAGTTTTGACGGTCACGGGTGCCGCTGCGTCGAGTCCGGTGGCTTCTTGCACTCCAAACGTCTCTTCGATTGGAGTTTCGATGCCAATACGTTCGATGCCCGTACCAGCGGATTCTCCAAATTCGTCAGATTTTACTGAACGATTGAGGAAGGGTAAGACTTATTTTAAGTCAATCTTAAGGGGATGCTGGAGTAGATTTTTTTACCGACTTTGGTCCGGTAAAAATAGGCGATTTCGTGGTATACACTATTCATCGAAAATATGCTACAAATATACGTAAAATTTTGCAGGGATGTAATAAAAACATTCATGCTTGAGTGTCCGGTCGAATTACTGTTCAAAACATACAAGAAATGTAAGAAATTGTATATTACTGAACCTCTCAAAAACCAATATGGCCGCTCGGAAATGTCAACAGGTCCTTTGAGGTAAGATATAAACGTTTCTGGAACTCATATGTGTTAAATCAGACCGGACACCCATTCTTCGATTATTCCTGAACCTTTCAAAACCGTCAGAATGTCGATTACACAAACCAAATCCACGAATAGTGTATACTACGATTGCAAAGACTGTTTGCTTTTCGCACATGCTCAGAGCTGGTAAAGAGCATGAATATAGTTCCGTCATTAGGAGACAGGTGGCGCTTTTTACTTTTGGCAAAAGCTCCGAGCCTCTGCAATGTGACCGTAGTATACGCTGTATATGGATTTAGCTTATGTAGTTAACATTCTGATGGCTTTGGAATATTTAGAAATCATCACAGAATTGACGTCCGGTCTGATTTTACATATCTAATTTCCAGAAACAATTATAATCTTACAGCAAATGTCTGTTGACATATAGTGTGCGGCCATTTTGCTTTCGGTGTCTTTTGCCAAAAGTAAGCAGACTACTCGGCGCCACCTGTGTCCTAATCGGGAAACTTACCGACCAAAGTCGGAATCAAAATCTACTCCAGCATCCCCTTAAGAAAAATCGAGGTTTTTGTTCAATCTGAAAGTCAGTGATTTTTTGTTGTCGATACTTACAGTATATTGCAAATAATATTCCAAATATCTATTTTTTTCATTGACATTCGATCAACAATTTTTATAATAAATCAAATTTAGTCAGTTAAAGTAAAATGTTTATCAGAAAAAGTCAGAAAGTTTATTGACAAGGACATAGTAACAATGAATAGAATTCCAAAGCCAGAAATATTGGGATATTTAACTAATCAATTAAAGCCAAAGCGTGATAATATTTTTTCGTCTCTTCTGATAAACTGCTGATTATTCGTACAGAATTCGAAGTTACGAATTCGGGTGTGGATGAAAATAGCGTATGACCAAAATAGCAAATGGTTAAAATAGCGAATTTCAAAATAAGGAACGTCTAAATCTAGAATAGCATTCACTATTTTGATCATTCGTTGTTTTGACCCCCAATCTTATTAAAATGCAATCAAAATAGCAAACGGCTAAAATAGCGAATTTCATAATGATGGCGATTCTATATTTCGACGTTCCTTATTTTGAAATTTGTTATTTTAACCATTTGCTATTTTGGTTATTTGGTATTTTGACCCCCACACATAATTCAAGATCGATTCTGACACGGTATATTAATGTTTTAATTAATCAATCAGATGGCCTGAGTAAAAAGCGGAAGAGAAGACTGGAGGGTTCTAGACTTTATTCCGGCGTATCAACATCGCAAATTGTTTCCCAGCGTAACATACCAGTTGTTAATGATCCCACGGCAACTCAAGCTTTACAGCCATCATTAATCTCAAAAAACTCTCAGGTACGAATAAATCCCGTAAGTAATTCACTTGAAAATTGGCGCATGTCATCTAATTCCCAATATGTCTAATTTCCATTAAAATAACAGCTATTTCCATTTTATAAATTCAGGCAATGCAGGCGTGGCCCGGAATGATTAATCCGCAGTTTCAGCAAACGAATCAGCGAATTAATCATCAATCTCCGAGCAACAACGTCGTGAGTGTCAATGCAAATTCTTGCGATCTTGGAATTGCCCAACAGAGTCTCGATCAGCAAAATATTCCGAGTATGCTAATTGCAAATCCATTGTTGATGAATCAGCAAAACGTATCGATTGGAAACATAGCGTCTCAACAACAACAGCAGCAACAACAACAACAACAACAACAACAGCAGCAACAGCAGGAATCTCGTCAACGTCAACAGATGCAACAAGTTGAAATGTTACATCGTCAACAAAGTCTCACTCAACACGAGAACATTGTGACAAATCAATTAAAGCAACAACACGAGAACATTGTGACAAATCAATTAAAGCAACAACAAGACTACAACAATCAATTACATGCAATGCAACCACAACAACAAATGGATCATCAACAAATCCACTTGCAACACAATATTCACAATAGCAACATGCAACAGGAACGTTTAGTTACGATAGACACGAGCGTGCAACATCAACATCAACGACAGCAACATAATCCGAATTACGGTCTTCGACACGCGAATGAAACGTTTCTTCGTCATATACACACATCAGAAATATCCACTGAAATGTGCGCTCAGCTTCAATCGCGTCAAATTCATCAATACACGGTTCAACAACAACACGAACCGCAGCAACGAGATTTGATAACTGATAAGCACGATAATTATAAAATGGAAATTCAGCAACAATTTCCAACGGAAGTTTACGAAACTCAGCCATATCTCACACATCCGACTAAAAATATAAATGATACAAGTGCTGAAACGACAATCGATCAGCAAAACAGCGAAATTCCTATTGTCAGAGCTTTCGATCAAAGAAACATTCAGGATAAGGAAATCGTCGAGCATCAGATTATGGTACATAATCGAAGCGC
>OZ019971.1:5030990-5128490 GCA_963970395.1 Ephialtes manifestator
CACAATCATCATAATCATCAGTCCAACATTCAGATTCACAATGTATTGACGACAACGGGAAGCGGAATTTTAAAACACGCCGCAGCGGCTGCAGCTTCTTTTCCACCTGGGCATATTCTCGTATCGAGCGGTGGACAACTTATAATGGCCAGTACTGGAGGCTCGAGCATCGGTGGCGTTATGCCACCTCCTCAAGCTCCTGCTAAAATCATGTCGAATGGAAATACAATGCCACCACTTTCCGTTTCTCCTATGGTTACTAATGTTAGCGGGGCTGTTAATCAAGTTATACCGCCAGTTGGTGTTGCACAGCATATGATTGGCCAGCCAACTGTTCTCGTTAATACGATACAGGCACCGGTTTTGATACAACCCGCTGGAGTTATGACGATGGACGGTATTGGACAAAATGTACAGATACCGCATCTCGCAATGACGAGCAACGTATTGCAAAATGCACAATCGTTGGTTGACGCTAATCAAGATGTTGGACGTAATCTTGGCTCTACGAATCAAAATATCGTTAACAGACAAAATTCCGGCGGTACAGCTGGAATTTTATCCACGGAATCGACTGTCAACAAGAAAAAGGTTTACAAAAAACGCAAAAACAACTCACAGACTGTCGCGTCGATGCTTCACATCGCTTCTTCGCAGCAAAATGCTGCTGCTGGTATGCTCATACAATCGCAGTCGAATTTTGCACAACAAAATTTTCAGACTCAGGGTTTAGGTGGTCCGATGCTTCAGGCACTTACTATTGTGCCTGGAAAAGCTGGAGCTCCCGCGCAACTTGTTATGAATAGCCCTCAAGGAGGTGCGCAAGGACAAGCGGGCACGCAATTTAATACACAGCAAATAATCGCAAATCCTCAAGCAGCTGCAGCTACTTCGCAGCAAATAAACTTACTGCAACCTGTGAATTTGTTGAGCGGCGCCACTGGAATGGTTCAAAATTTTCCGACCATTCAACAATTCATTGTACCGGGATTGGGAAGCATGGTAATGTCGACTGACGGCACTGCAACTTTGCTTCAAGACACAGCGAATATTGGCATGCAATTACAGATACAAAATGTAAATGGCCAAAATGTTTTGACTCCGGTGCAAAGTCACAGTGGAATATTCAGTCCTGGACAAGGTATTTTAGCGACAGGACCTGCGGGAATGGTAATAAGAGCACCACAAGCTACCGCAACGACAAGCGGCAAGATAATTCAACAGCAGACAACTGGCGCCCAGTTTTTGTCTTCCAATAATGGCCAATTTCTCGTAAACGGCTCGACATCCTTTGGAAATCAATTGAGCCCAATTGTCGCGAGTGTTAATCCAAATCAGCAAGTTACTTTCAATACCTCGCAGGTTAGACCTTCGCAAGGGCTTCAAGCTCAACAGGAATTTATACAAATGAATGGTCATACGTTGGTCGTCGGTGGTTGCGCACCAACTTCGCAAAATATCGCTGTGTCATCAGCGGCTAATCAACAAAACACGACTTTTGTTCAACAAAATACAACAATCGTGCAGCAACAAACGACAATGCAATTATCAAACAGTCACATTTCAGATTTTCAAACTGGGCTTCCCACGTCAGTGAATAACGGGAACAGACAGAATGATCGATCATCCAGCGGTAATATCGATAACAATCAATCGTATATTATGAATTCTGGATTGATTAACAGAAGTGGCAATATTTCATCGAAAAACACCGGTGCTAATGCTATTCATTCGACCTTTTTTGATAATCGGCATAATCCTGAAACTCACAATTCTTCGCATCAATTTGGACAACATCATTCTATTCGACAGCGTCACAAGTCGCACAATTTTACGCATCAGCATCAAGATCAAAATCATGGTAATGTCAATAGGCAACATCTTATTGGAAGCGGCGGTAATAATCATCGTTCTGGAGTATCAGCGATTAACGACGATAAGAGAGAACAAGGAGAAACGAATGATGATCGGTACAGTCCCTCGATAGTCAGAGGTCATTCCGTTTCAACACAAACTGCCGCTGCCGCTGCTGCCAATCAGACGAATCAGTTGAATCTTACGAGGCAAAGCGGTTCTCCTCCAGATACTACAACGCATAGTCCAGGCAATAGTCAGCGATCTAATAGTCCTGCGGTCGATACGACGACTCATGGTGCAGCTTCTCCTGCCTCTCCAGTCACATCTCGTCATCGCTCATCGTCCTCCTGCACGGTAAGAACATTATTTAACATAATGTTTAAGCTCACATTATTTTTAATAACGAAGTTTATGGTATATTTGGGTGGAAGTCAAAATAGCGAATGACCAAAATAACGAATGCTTGAAAATAGGAAACTGAATCTAGAATGGTCATCATTATGAAATTCGCTATTTTAACCCCCATCTTATTCAAATGCAATCAAAATAGCGAATTGTCAAAATAGCGAGTGGCTAAAATAGAATTTCAAAAAATAGAAATGCAAAAAATAGAATTCCATAATGCCATCATTATGGAGTTCTATTTTTTGCGTTTCTATTTACAGTAAAACCTCGCTTATCCGGCCCTCGATTAACCGAGACTCCGTGTTATCCGAGGCACCGGACTCATCCGAGCACTCCGCGTTAACCGAGGTGTACGCTCGGATAATACGGAGAAACTCGGATCAAACGGATGAAGCTGCTACGACTACGCTGAGTCGTTCGCGTTCGCTACATTGTTGTTTACACGCGCATAAAATTGTTGCTACAAGTTCGGTGTGTCCCTCGCTTGCGAGCTACAATAAAACAGTTGGGACTGAACAGTCAACGGGAGAGCAAAGATTTTGAGTTGTGCGTGTTTCCGTATTATCCGAGTTTTCGCTTATCCGAGATACCTCCTTCCCATATTACCTCGGATAACCGAGGTTCTACTGTACTACTTTTAAAAAATTAGCATTGATTTGACTGATCGCGAATTTTTACTGAAATTATTATGTTCTTTCTTCTTCATTCTATATTTAGACGTTCCTTATTTTGAAATTCGCTATTTTAGCCATTCGCGATTTTGGTGTTATTTAGAATAACAAAGAAAAAATAGATTTTCTATTAAATTTCACAAAAAATTGTGGGAAAATGGAGGAGTATGGTTCTTTATTTATGTTTCAATGATTTAAGGAAAGTCAGATCCAAATTGATTATGTTTATTGACAGATATGCTACTTGTTTATCTGCTGATGTCATTAAAAAATATATATTCTTATGGACCAAAGAAGAGATAGATTTTCAATAAAATTTTACGAAAAATTGTGGGAAAAATTGAGTCCGGTGGGTATATGAAAATGCCCGATGTCATATTTATTTCGTGCACTTTTTCATAAGTATAAACCATAACAGTAGTCCAATTATGTTGATCAATAGCTCATTTGAATTATTGGAAGATTCTTCATTAATAGACCGTCCATATTTTTAATAGTCTCAGTTGTTCAAAATTTGCAGCCATTTGTATGCCTGATTATATTTTACGACAGGATAATCAAACGATTCTATCTTTGAAACTACTAATTCTACCAAAAAATCTAGATTGCCAATCGATAAAGCATCTTTCAATAAACAAAACGAGCTATTTCTCGTCATAATCGTCCGCATATTACGGTTTACACTTTGAAAAAAACTGAATAAAAAAGCCTGACATCCAACATTTGCATATATCAATCGCCTTACATTTCATATCACAATGTATTTGCTATCAATGTATTTGCATATAAAGAACTAATGCTGCTCCATGTAGTAACACCTCAGAATATTTTATTAAGGGGATGCTGGAGTAGATTTTTTTACCGACTTTGGCCGGTAAAAATAGGCGATTTCGTGGTATACACTATTCATCGAAAATATGCTACAAATATACGTCAAATTTTGCAGGGATGTAATAAAAACATTCATGCTTGGATGTCCTGTCGCATTACTGTTCAAAACATACAAGAAATGTAAGAAATTGTATATTACTGAACCTCTCAAAAACCAATATGTCCGATCGAAATGTCAACAGGCCCTTTGAGGTAAGATATAAACGTTCCTGGAACTCAGATGTGTTAAATCAGACCGGACACCGATTCTTTGATTATTCCTGAACCTTTCAAAACCGTCAGAATGTCGATTACACAAACCAAATCCACGAATAGTGTATACCACGATTGCAAAGACTGTTTGCTTTTCGCACAGACTCAGATCTGGTAAAGAGCATGAATATAGTTCCGTCATTAGGAGACAGGTGGCGCTGTTTACTTTTGGCAAAAGCTCCGAGCCTCTGCAATATGACCGTAGTATACACTATGTATGGACTTGGCTTGTGTAGTTAACATTCTGATGGTTTTGGAATATTTAGAAATCATCACAGAATTGACGTCCGGATTCTGATTTTACATATCTAATTTCCAGAAACAATTACAATCTTACAGCAAATGTCTGTTGACATATAGTGTGCGACCATTTTGCTTTCGGTGTCTTTTGCCAAAAGTAAGCAGACTACTCGGCGCCACCTGTGTCCTAATCGGGGAAACTTACCGACCAAAGTCGGAATGAAAATCTACTCCAGCATTCCCTTAAACCACCACAAAATTGTATAGAAGGACTTTTAAAAAATGAGCACTAATTTGACTGATTTGATGGGGAATTTTTGCTAAAATTATTATGCTCTTTTTCTCCATTTGCTAAATTTAGCCCATGGTACATTGCATCTCGAGTAGCGAGCCCGACTCTGCTGCTGATGTTCAAGCAACAACCGATGACTGGAGAATCCAAGGTACAACGCCCATGGAAATAACGGCTAGTCAAACAGCGGTTAATCAGCAACAACAGCGTCAGCAACACGATAGAAAAACCTACGTCGAGTCGACCGTGACGACAGGGATCCAGGTTGGTAATCACGTAGAGAAAGCCAGCAGAGAAGCAGGCCATCTAACCCTAATAGAAATGCACCAGCCGGCCGATACGACACACCCAGAATACACACACCCTGACTCACGGCAGGGCCATATGGACACCAAATCATCACCAAATCATTCTATATATTCAGACACAACGGAAAATTCGGCGTCGGGGGAACATTTAATCGGCAATAAAACAGAAATTGATAACGATATTATCACACCTTCATCGTGCGTCCAGTATCAAAATAATGCGTTACACCCATTCTCTCACAATAAATATCAACCAATTCTTTATCATCATCATCACCATCACCATCATTACCATCATCATCACCATCGGGCCGAAGAAAATCGATCAAACGCGTTACTTGATGAAACGCAGCAAATTTTACCGATATCCAATAATAATTTTTCTCATCCTCTTTACTGCATTGATTCTGTAGTTTCAAATAATGACAATCATCCCGAGAATTCACGATACCAGAATGTTTTAACGAATAATGACGATTGCCCTACAAATGGTGAAGATGACGGAGACAATAATGACGATGACGACGACAACGACGATGAAGATGATGATGATGACGGTGATGATAATGATGAAGGCGAAGGTAGTGATGATTTTTTTTCCCAACTAAGCGGCAGTCATCAATTGGAAGATAAATTATCCAATCGCGAATCCGTTAATCCTGCTTCTAACTCAAGACAAGCGCATTATTCGCACAATAGAGTAACAAGCTTTAATATCGCAACAATACCGCAAGTACAGCCAACTCCACCAGCTTTCTATCCTCACCTCTATCTATACAAATCTGAAGCGTGCAAACAACGTCTTTTATCCCTTGATCGTCGGCACCAATGTACCAGCACGACAGATTCAAGCGTTTACAACAATGCCTCGCGTATAGTTTGTACAATGGAGGATAGAGAAGATGAGAGCGACGAAACCTTGTCTGAGGCATAAATTCATTAGGATTCGTTTGTTTAAGGTAGTACCTTCGCAGAATTGTGTTCGATTCTCTCCCGTTAAATACAGTCGAAGTTTTTCTCGAACCGGAGTATCACTTAAATTCAAAATCCTATTGTTTCGTTCGTATTACTTTACGATACAAAGTTTACAGGACAGTTTGTCTTGTAGTTACGGGTTTTTGAATGATAACCTGTAGCGATTATAAAGTGATATGTGAACTTTGGAATAGCTTTAAGAAAAATCAATTATTTAATTAAATTTTCGGAGAAATTGTGAGAATAATGGACACCCACAGGCCTCCGTTACTTTAGCAATGCATTAACAGTATTTCTCCATTTTTTCCAATAAGATTATCATTAATTTTTACGGGGAATTAATATTTTTTGCCTCTATTCAAAAGTTTAACCATCATATTATAATCACTGCAAATTATTATTATAAAAACATAATTGCAGAGCCAATTGTAGCATCAATTTTGTTTAAAAAATAATTAGGGTTTTACATTACATTATTTATTTCTTCAGGATTTCTGTTAGGAACTGTTTAAATTTTCGTTCGATACCTAAAATATTTGTAGGTAAAATCTTAATACGATATTCTTGATATTACGAAAATTGATTTACTAATAATCGCTATTAGCATTTACGTTCAATTGATCGATTTAAATTTGTATTTTTGCAGAATTTTATTGATGCAAAAAATAATAAACTGCAGTTGTTTTGTTATTTGAGGTACATAAAAATCAAAGGTTTGTAAGATATACTTATATACATAGATAATGCCAAGCAAAATGTCATATTTTTATCCACAAACGCGGAACTGAATTTCAGATATTAATGAGAACCTACAAAACGGTTGTTTAACACTTGACGAATATTTTTTATAAATCACGAAATTACCGTACTTGATCTGTTCGCAGTATAACATTGGGGAGGTACTACCTTAATGATTGTATGTTTTAAATACGTGTGTATTGACGGAACACGAAGCTCTCGCGTTTTTCCTATTGATTACACTTGATGCAACGAATTCGTACTCCAAGATATTATTAAGTTTGTAATTAGTTTGTATTTATCATTATTTTTAGAGCTTCTCTATAGGACGATTAACCGACAAAAAAAATCGCCTCTAGAATTATTATTTAAAGCGTACATTGGAATAATGTAATTATCGTAGAATTGGCGTGTCTCCCAAAATGGGCGTCTATGCGGGAAAAAATATACTGAACGTATATTTTTTTCTTTCTCGAAGTTTCAAAATAAATTCACAATCAATTGAATAACCAAATCACCTATGCGCTTTCAATTCTTTAAAGTATTCCTTGGCCAACACAAACGTCAGCATGTGCAATTTTCGGGTTTTTTTTAGCTTGTTTATATTTTGGTTATTATCGGGTTGCATGTACGATATTTCAATAACCTTCGATCCCTTCCCAGATTTTGGAAGGACAACGTTTTTGTTTAAATCATGTTAAATAATGGATAATGTGGTGGTGGTGATGATGCTGCTGCTCTGGCTCCAAACATCCACGATCATCCAGTCGTTCGCGTGTCGAATCTGTCCAACACTCGATCACTGATTCATCGACTCAACATAATCATTGACTGATAATTAATAGAAATCGCATTAATTAATTGAACATCTGGTGAAAATGTATCTCTGAGTATCTCGATAAATTTCCGTAAACATTCCGTAGCAATTTCTCTTAATTTCTCAGTGTTTTCAAATTTTTTTGGAGAAATTCCAAGTTCTTTCCAATATACTAAAACTCCATGAAATCCGAAATCGCTTTTCCAATTTCAGCCAAATTAAATACCAAACAATATTAAATGTACCTACATTTATGAAGAACTGTTCAGTAAAATGTTCTAAGTTTACAAAAGTTAGAGCGTCCAAGATAAATCTTTGAAATGGCGATTAAAATTTACTGTTTATTAGTTCAATTTATTGTACGGACTTTTTTCTCGTTGTTTTGGACCTCCTCAGAATGGTCCAAAACAACGAAAAAAATGTCCGTAGAATAAATTTAACTAATAAATAAACAGTAAATTTTAATCGCCATTCCTGAAATGAAAATGTAAAAAAAAATATTGAATGAAAATAAAGCTTTATCTATGAATTATGAAAAAACGGAAAGATATTCAGGGAAACATCATTTTTAATGGATGAATATTGAAAATTCTTAAAAATGAACCGATTATAGTTTTTCAGAAAAAAAGATGAAAGAGATACATTTTCACACAGATACACTGAAAAAAATACTTGGTTGAATAGGCTTCAAGCGATAAAATTGGTTGGGCCAATAAATTAATTGGTTGGCAACCAACAAATTGGTTGTACAAACGAATAACTTGGTCGAGCTAATAAATCAATTGGCTATGCCAATAAATTAATTGGTTGGCACCCAACGAATTGGTTACAAAAAGATGAGTTGGTCGAGCCAATAAATTAGTTAGCTGCGCCAATAAATTGATCACAGAAACAAATAAGTTGGTAGAGTCAATAAATCAGTTCGTTGCCGCCAATAAATTGTTTATAAAAAAAGATAAGTTGGTAGAGCCAATAAATCATTTGCTTGCCGCCAATAAATTGATTACAGAAGCAGATGAATTAGTCGTGCCAATAAATCAGTTGGTTGCCGCCAATAAATTATTTACAGAAACAGATAAGTTGGTAGAGCCAATCAATCAGTTGGTTGCCGCCAATAAATTGTTCACAGAAACAGATAAGTTGGTAGAGCCAATAAATCATTTGCTTGACGCCAATAAATTAATTACAGAAACAGATGAATTAGTCGTGCCAATAAATCAGTTGGTTGCCGCCAATAAATTATTTACATAAACAGATAAGTTAGTAGAGTCAATAAATCAGTTGGTTGCCGCCAATAAATTATTTACATAAACAGATAAGTTGGTAGAGCCAATAAATCAGTTGGTTGCCGCTAATAAATTATTTACGGAAACCGATAAGTTGGTAGAGCCAATAAATCATTTGCTTGACGCCAATAAATTGATTACAGAAACAGATGAATTGGTCGTGCCAATAAATCAGTTGGTTGGGCAAATAAATTAATTGCATGACAACCAACAAACTGGGTATGACAACCAACTAAGTTTATCGGCCCAACGAAGAAATTGGTTAACTCAGACAACTTTGTCGCTTGGAACGTAATTAACCGTGTGAGTTGCTTAAAATTCAACCAATTATTTCTCTACGTGTATTAGGCACACAGCCGCTATCTCATGACAAACATGTAAATAGCAATAGTAGGATAACGATAAGTAGCATGCGACTGTTGTAGAATTGTGTATGAGATGATTGAGTTGTGTTTAACAGATCTATGCTTCGGAGACGTCGAAGCAACCCGAGAGTGCAATGAGCACGATGAGGTGCGAGGGACGGGGAATGAAGCGAAAGCTGGACTCCATACACAACATGCACTCGATCCTGCATGAAGACCAGGATGGTCAGTATTGTATTGTATCTTGATATCGGATATTCGACGAGAGTTTTTTTTTTTTTACGGTATTGGGGCACGGCAGAAAAAGCTCGCTGCTTTGATTGCTGGCATTTTTAAACGAATCGGAAACGTTGAATGTTGCTTTTTTTATATCGAACGGATATTACCCAATAAGGGTATGCTTGTAGACTACCCTTCTCCAATACCGTAGCTTGATTTTAAAACAAGCTTCGAAGGCAAATGTGCCTTCTCGTTTCGTTAAAAAATCATCAGTGGGATTTAAATTGGCACTATGTGATATTTTTTTGGCACGTGTATATATATGCTTGAGACTAGTAGTTTTGGGTTTGGTAAGCTTTTTGGAGTACCTGGAAGGTATTCTCGGAGGTTGCTTGTTTATTTACCGTCGGAAGTTAATTTTAATTGTATTTAAAAGTTTTGTTAAATTAATCGTAAATTAGTGCATGTTTATTTTTTGTTTATTTGCTTATCATATTGAAAGCTTCATGATTACGAAACTGCTGTTTTCATATAGCGATCTATAGGTGCAAATCAGGGACAATAACGTTACATTATTTGTAGCACAGCTTTTCATTTCATTTCCTCCACATTAGCGTAATCACATTGATAAACACTATAAAAAATCACAAACCATGAAAATGTCATTTTTTTAAATTATCCATAATATTTGCATTTTCTTGAGTCGATATTTGTCGCACTGATTTATCTTATACAAAACAATGACGAAATATATGGATACGTGAGAAAATAGAACTAAACTTCCTATGGAAAATGTTTTCATCACGAATTATGTGTCAAATAAAAATCAAAAACTGTGGAATCATTAGATTATGATACAATGATCAATATTTCCCAACAAAACTTAAATTCGAATAGACGTAAAATAAAAATGCGCATCCACAAAAAAAAACGACAATTAATTTTGCAAATAAATGTTTAGTCTTTTTAATCAAAATTTAAATTAGAAGCTTGCAACCAGAGTTGTAAATGCCTAATACTTATAGAAATGATGATGATGATACGATCAGCTCTATAATTATGATTTTATAATAATAACATGTAGCGATTGTAATACGATGATCAAACTTTGGAATGGCTACAAAAATTATTATTTTTCAATAAAAATTCACTGTAATCCTTTTGAAAAAATGGAAAAAAATAAGTAATGCATTACTTATTTCTTCCATTTTTTCCACTATTTCTTGCAATATTAAAGCGAAAATTCGTATTTTTTTCAGCTATTCAAATGTTTACACTCTATTTTATAATCACTACATATTATTATTATGAAATCATAATGACAAAAAAAAATTGTACTTTAAACTATATCTCATGAATTAATGGGGTTTTACAACTCTGCTTGGAACTATATCTCTTCACCTTAATCCGCTGCCATCCACATCATACGTAGTTTTAGTCTCTTAAGGTGCACAATTCATACAAGACATCTTTTTATTCCTTTCTTTTTTTTTCTCTCTCTCGATAAATCTCCATCTCCATCTCCATCTATTCTTCTCTATCCGCATTCCAGAAGTTTTAATCCATGTGCACACGCTTGCGGACTGAAATATTGTTTTCAGTAAAACGAAAGGGCTTCCCTTCGTCGGATCACAACTCAGCCGGCAATCATCTGCCTCGCGAGATTTACGCCATACGATAATAAAATAACGCACAAAAAACACACCAGCTTGGTTCATATAATGGCACCAGTATCTAACAATGATCTCAGTCAGTACTAAAAAAATCGTTGGACAATCGAGTGAATGAGATACTATGTACAAAAATATTCTGGGATCGGTTGAGTTTTAATGGAAATTAAAAAGTCCAACGATTGTGCAATGCACAAAATTGTCAAATGGAAATGGGAAATGTGTTTAATGAAAGCGAAGAAACGCTCAAGAGGCGGGCACACGTCTTCGAAACGGATTTTTTTGACAAAACGAGATTTAAAAAAAGTTAAGAGTTGCTTATTTGGCCTACCAGTATCCGTGGATGAGGAAGATTGTGCTAGCACTTGGAAACTCGAGGTCGGTCAACTAGTGTGGGGAGCAGCCTTGGGAAGTTCAGCCTGGCCTGGCAAAGTCGAGATCGTTGGACCACCTGGAAGTTCGACTGTTGGTGTACGTTGGTACGGAGCCGGAGCTGCAAGTGGTTTGACCCATGTCCAAATCAAAACCCTCAAGTCTCTCTCCGAAGGCCTCGAAGAGCATCATCGTGCAAGCAAAAGAGTTAGGAAGTGAGTCGCACAGAGCCAACTCCCCTAATTGCCTATTTTATACCTCTTTCCTTGCGATACGATAGACGAACCCTAGCAGGTTCAGCAACGAGTTATTAAGGGATCTTTCCAGTGTGACGGCCCGAAAAATAGCCTATGTTGACGATTTTTTTTCGGACGGTTACTATACGCCGATCAATCTGAAATTTTTATGACATATTAAGGTAATCATCAATGACAGAAAGTTATTTTTTATAAGACGATTCTTATTGTTTAATTTTTTTTTTTCAATTGTTGAAAATAATGTTGATAAAAAAAAGATAGCCTCATGGTGGACATCCTAGGGGTCGCAAATTTGATCTGAAAAAAAAAGCCCAAAGGATTATTAATTAGTATGCGATTGGCTATCGCGCTATGGAAGTTTTTTTAAAAATCAAAATTGACAAAATGGCGGCGGTTTGAACAAAAAGTACCGAATTTAGCCATTTTTTTCGACAGTTTTTCTTTTTACAAAATGGGAAGATTTAAAAAAAAAAGCTTCCATAGCACGATAGAGAGTAGCGTGAAGAATGTTCTTCTAAAATTTGAAAACGATCGTTTGAAAACTGTTCCCTGAGGAATGTCCACCGTGTAGAAAAATGTCGTTTCGAGAAAAACGCGTTTAAAGTTTCGAGTGTAGAAATTTCATATACCTAAATTGTGTCCTTACGACTAATCGGCGATGCCAGGTTCATAAAGTAGTGCCAGCCAAGTATTTCGAATTTCGCTTTAAAAATTTGAGACGATGTTTTTGATCGTATATACTAATGGATAAGACAAAAAAATCGATGTTTTTTTCACACTGGAAAGATCCCTTAATTTCGGCAAAAAACGTATAAAATAACCGTTGAAACAACCAGGTTTATTTTCCCCCAAAACCAACGATTATTCATGATTGAGAATAACCACTTTGTGAATTTTTTAACTGGCTAACCACACCGAATAACTACTATCTAGCGGATCGCCATGACCAAATATCGACTTTGAAGTAACCGGTTGTTTTTCGAGAAATTCGAACTTCAGATCGACTGCGGTTAGACCAGAGCCAGTGGTTTGTTCATGGTTCTCTAATTTTTCATTTAAAAAACAACCGGGATTCAACCGGAGTACGACGGTGACTAGACCAGACCCAGTAGTTCAACTTTTTTTCAACCTCCAAACAACCGTTTCGTTATGATCGATTAGTGATTCTTTTTTGTCGTAAAGTAACCAGCGTTGCATTTTTGTTGCAGTACGGGTTTTTTGTGGTTTGTCAACTTCAAGCAGAGTTGTAAATCCTCATTAATTCATGAAATATAGTTTACAATACAGTTTGTTTTGTAATTATGATTTCATAATAATAATATGTAGTGATTATAAAATAGAGTGTAAATGTTTGAATAGCTGCAAAGAATACTAATTTTCGCTTAAATATTGGAAGAAATAGTGGAAAAAATGGAAAAGATAATTAATGAATTACTCTCTTTTACGAAAGTTAGAGCGACCACGTCCTTTTTTAAAAAAATTTAAAGTACCATAAAATCAAAATGGGTGGTTTTTTTTTTCGAAAATCTCAACATTCAAAGTGGGGCAACTACTCCACTTGCGAGCTGAATTTGAGCCATATTGCTCGAACGGTTACTGAGTAATAGTTGATCGAATTTTCGGAGCCCAGGACACACACATACATACGGACATTTTTTCTAAACCACTTTCTCGACGTTTTGGACAATTCTAAGTATACTGGCATGAAAATATTGAAATTTTTTTTTTTCATGAAAACTAAGCTTCCTCTATGAGGAAGCAATACGTATTTAATTAAACGCAAAAACAATAATTCTTTTTGTTGTGCTTGTAGTTATCAAGGTGGTTAATCGGTACAGTTAATTTTCAAAACAACCAGTAGCCGGATGTTCGTTGGACAGTTATCGAAGTAGTTATTCAGTGTGGTTAAACAGTTACAAAATTCACGAAGTACTATTCTGAACCGTGAACAATCGTTGTTTTTGGGCAAAAAGGAGCCTGTTTGTTTTTACGGTTATTTTGTACGGTCATTGGACCTGCTAGGGACTTAAGAGTATGTGGACGCACCTTCAGAAAGTATAATCGTCAACGAAAACTCTAATTCATTTTACTAAGAGACGATACATGTTTAACAGAAAAATTAAGGGGAGAAAGTCGGACCCAAATTGTTCATATCTCGATTTTTTATCTGCTGATTTTATTCTGAAATATGTATTCTTTTGAACTCTGAAACAAAGATTTTTTTTGACAAAGTTATAATAAGATAACTGCAAAATAATTCTAAAAATGACACAATTGTACACAAGATGAATACTTTTCGCATGAAGGTAGCTTTTTTTGATGTTTCTTAAAATTAGTGAACTTACAATTTTTTAAAATGAAAATCATCGTTTGATATAACACTCGAATCTATGGCATTTTGCCAATTTTATTTTTATCTCAAATCGTTATATTCATGCCGAATACATTTTTTTAAATGTACAATTGAGCAATTTTTTAGAAATTTTTGACATCTCAGGAAAGTGTGAAGAAGTTACAAAAACCACAAATTTCCTATAGCTAATTTGCAATAGTTAGATGCTTTTGCCATGAAGCAAAAAAATCTGTGCTTCAGGGTCCAGAAGAATATATTTTTTTTAAATGACAGCAAGTAAACAAGTGAGAGATCTATCAATAAATCAGAGTTGTAAATCTCTAATTCTTCTAGAAATATAGTTGATGATATAATTGGCTTTATCATTACGTTTCCATAAAATCAACATGTGGCGATTATAATATGATGTTTAAACTTTTGAATAGTTGCAAAAAATATTAATTTTCAGTTCAATTTCATGGTAATCTTCTTAAAAAAAATAGAGAAAAACAGTTAATACATTGCGAACATAATGGAGGGTTGTACGCTTCCATTTTTCCGCATTTTTTCCCAAAGCTTGATTGAAAATGAGATTTCTTTTCAGGTATATATAAAGTTCACATATCATTTCATAAAAGCTGAAGGTTATTATTGCGAAATCATTACTGCAAAACGAATTTTACTTTACACTTTATTTCTTAAAGTAATGGGGCTTTACAACACTGCAATAAACATCAGCAATCTGGGTCTAATTGTCTCACCCTAATTTGGCTTCACTGCAGAGTTGATCGTCGAAATGAGACATAATTACCCTTTTTTTTAGTAACAATCTCTCAGTAAATATGATTAAAGATCCTGTCACCGATTATAGCTTCCGGAGATGTGCCTTAAGGTGATGTGATTACGACTCCCTACCACTTCCCCTCGCTCAGTCAGCAACAAAACTTGTAAACTTTGTTTTCTACAATTTCGAAAGTTTCCCTTTAAAAAGAAAATAGGATTTCATCGTGTATCTGATAAACTCTTCACTACGTTAACTTATGTTAAAGTTACTGTCAGTTTTTATTCAAATTCTGTCCCAAACCTCAAGAAAACTTTCACCTTTGGCTTATTTAACCCCAGACATTATATGAATTCTTAAGATAATTTCTGATCATTTTCTTGAGATTTGGAGCAGAATTTGAATAAAATCTGACAGTAACTTTGCCATAAATTAACGTAGTAAAAATTTAAGCATCCGAGCCCAGAAACTTTCAATGCTTAAAAGAAAAAGTTACAGTTTTACGACGGTTTGGGCTTGAGTCAGGCGAAAAAATGGACGAGTCACATTAAGGTGTGATACTAATTTTTGAAAATTCACTAAGAAACATCTACGCAGATGAATAAAAAATTTAATTTCTTCTCCCAGTCTGAACTACAATAAAAAATAATTAATCGTTAAATTTTTTTTAAAATTCTTCTTGATGATAAAATTGAAGCCTTTTTTTTGCTAGAAGAAACTGAATTATTTATTCTTAAATAGTGTTTTTAATTTAATTTCCTAGAATTAGTGTGACATCTTAGTTTCACATCACTTTACCCAATATTAGGGACGAACACGCTAATTTACTCAACTAACTAGACGACAATTTCCAAAAGGCCAAATTATCCCCTTTACGCTCTTGCTTTTTATTTTCAAATTCTCCACTTTTATCTATCGGTGCTATGATACAAGTTTTCACGAAACGCGAAATTAGGTTTACTTATTTCTCGTCTCTCGCACAATCTTTTATATTATTGTTACCGCACCGCTACAGCTTTTAAAAAAAAGGAAAAAAAAGTTTTCTGCGCGTGAAATATCTCATTTCACGTCGCACCGATCATAAAGAAATTCTAGTAGCAAGGACATTGGTAAATTCTCACACCTCCTAGTAATGCGTAGAAATTTATACGGCATGTATCGATAGAAAGATACGCTTTGCACGAATTTTTTTTGTCATTGTCATTGATGTTATCGCTGCTATTAAATAGATATAAATATGATATATAATGTCATATGATAGAAAATGTCATAAACTGTATTTTGTCCGAATTTAAAGTGAATCGGACGAATTTTTATTTAAATAATAATAACTTCGTAGTTTATTAATATTTTTTATTTAAAAAAAAATAAAAATTAGCAGTTAATTATGTGTGAAATTCCGATCTCAAAAAATAATTTTGATGTAAATTTATACAAAAATCTTAATAGAAGTTACACATAATTAATGCTTGATGATTGGACAATTATTAATATTTTATAGCATTTTTAATACCGATTCATGTAAATAGTTTCTATTCCTAAATATGACCAGAGTTGTAAATGCCTAATACTTATAGAAATAAAGATGATATGATTAACACTATAATTATGATTTCATAATAATAACATGTAGCGATTATAAAACAATGCCTAAACTTTCGAATAGTAGCAAAAATGATTATTTTGTAATAAAATTTCATGGTAATCTTTTTGAAAAAAATGAAGAAACATAATGAATGCATTAAGAAAGTAATGCATTAATTATCTCTTCTATTTTTCCCGCCTATTTCTTCTAATATTTAAGCGAAAATTAGTATTTCTTGCAGCTACTAAAATGTTTACACTCTGTTTTATAATCACTACATATTAATATTATAAAATCATAATTACAAAACAAACTGTATTGTAAACAAGATTTCATGAATTTATGGGATTTTACAACTCTGCATAAGACTGGCAATTTCTAAATTGTCATTATATCTACTTAAATCGTTTCTTCATACACATTCATTTAATTTAATAAATTCTAGTTCATTTATTGATGCAAAAGAGAGAGCGCAGCATTGCTAATAATATATTCTTCGATTAAACTCTCTTTTATAGAAGTCGTAAATTGAACATGCAATTGGAAAATGCAATACAAGAGGCAATGACGGAACTAGATCGATATTCCGAAAAAGAATCCACGCTACCGAGTTTTACCGATAGAACGAACAAGATTGAGAAAAAAGTGAATTCGAGGATGGGTAAGTCGACGCCGAGTAGCAGCAACTCCAACTCATCAACGAATTGCAGCCCCGACGCTAATCGGACGGGAAAAAAATTCGTCTTAACAGAATTTTCAGCGAAACCATTGAAAAAACCATACAGGTGATAAAAGATCAAATTTTTTAAATAACAAAATACTGATGAAGTTACTGGAGTACCTCGTCTACTGTATTTCCCTGGTATTCAGCGATGACTTCGAACGAAATCAGCTCCGAATTCGAAACATCGAAATAACAACAAACAAACAAACAAACAAAAAAACAATGAAAAATATCTCTTATGGATTACTAAAACGGACGACAAGTTATTGCTGTTAACGGGATGCAAAAAAAGATAAATTCCTTCGAGTCTGATTCTTCGATGAGAAATTTATATTTCTCAATCTCTCAGACTCTGTAGCTATTTCACATCACATTGAAAATCTGGATGATGAAAAGTGCGCTTTTCGTACTCTAATCCGGATAATACTCATTGTAAAATGTCTGTATACTTTATATACTGTGTACATACAAGTTTATCAGCTAGCCGACGAAAAAGCAACGAATCTTTGCATGTTCTAACATTTGTAAATATTGTCCAACGCTGCCACATCTCATAATAATGTAGATAGGCACTATAAACAGATTAAAGACTCGCCCGTGCAGTCTATGATGCGTAAATTTTAACGTATTTATCTGTGCGTGTGTGAGTACTCGTTTGTTAACTGAAAATTTAATTTTCTGCTAAAAAAAGAAAAAAAACAACAACATGTTTCATAATAATTGTAAATTGCTTTCTGAGACTCGACGGCGAGCGACGAACGAAAGAGAAGATTAATCGGTGGAGCTATTATGTAAATTAATTCTGCGCAATTCTATAATATCTGTAAAAAAAATTGTTCCCTCTTTTTTATATCATGCTCCATATTCTCTGAAAAGAAAAATTGTAATGCTTAAAACTAATAATTGGTATTCTATGCTACTATTTTTTTTGTAGTTGCCGCTAATTAATGTTAATTATAAAATATAAACGATGACACTGGAGTATTTCGTGTAACGATTTAAAAAATAGTCGCATAGAATATAAAATAATAGTTGTTAGTGTAATAGCTGCAAAGTTATTTGATTGTTGCTAGAAAAAATTGTTTCGGTGTAATGTTTTTTTTTTTTTTTTTTTTTTTTTTTTAACTGTTATATGGCGATACTTCCAGATGTTATTTAATCTGGAGTTACGCGGTTTTAAGCCACTTATAAATTTTAATCGGATATATTCTACAGGATATTGCGTGACTTAATCCATTAGGGCCTATTTATTGTGTATAAGCATAAAAGATAATTCCTTCTGACTGCAAATATTGTTACTATCAATTAAATTCTCTTTTAATTGTCTTCATCGTTGTCGCTCTCGTCGTGACTGTTGTAAAAAAAATTGTTTCAACGCTTCGTCTTGCGAAAACACGTTAGCGTTTATAAAAGAAAAAAGTATTAATTTCTTCTCGTAAAACTAAAAAATGTTTTAGTGCGAAGCTAAAATTTGGCTTTGTATCTGAATAATCCTTCGTAATAGCATCACATTTGATTATAATGCGAATGAGCTTGTCGAAAAAAAGAAAAAAATACATGGGGCATTCCACCGGTTATCGACAGGGTCGCGACCCTCATATCTTTTTAATTTTTTTTCCTTTTGAGATGTTTTAGAGCAATATAAAAAAACACTAGAATTTTTTTTAGATTTTTTGAAAAAATGTGTGTTTTTTTAATAAGCTGAAATCTGATTTTCTCAAAAAGTACGTCGACGATTTTTTTTTTCTTTTTTTACAGTAAATTCTGTGTTAAAAAAAAAATCTTTGAGCCTAGACCCAGAGTAGGGCGAGCTAGATTATCAGCTGAAAATAAAACAAAATTTAGAAAATTTTAAAAAAATACCCCAAACTTGATAATGAATACCAAAATCTCTCTAAAAGAACGTCGATGATTTTTTTCAAAATTTTTGTAGTAAATCCTCTGTTAAAAAACGGAACTTTTGAGACTAGAGCGAAAATGGGGGACAGTCTAGAATAGCAACTAAAAATAAAAAAATTTTACGGGAGAATTTTATTTTTAGTTGCTATTCTAGACTGCCCCTCATTTTCGTTCTAGTCTCAAAAGTTTTGTTTTTGGACACAGAATTTACTGTAAAAAAGTATAACCTTGCACATTGCTTCCTCATTATTTTTCGCTTTTTACAAAGCTTCCTCTCTGAGGAAGCAAAAAAGTATGTTATTCAATGTTGGCTTCCTCATAGAGGAAGCCTTGTAAAAAGCGAAAAATAATGAGGAAGCAATGTTCAAGGTTCTACTTTGCATCCTTTTTTAAATTAGATAAATAAACATGTTGTGAATTCGCTTTTTCTATTTCGTTATTCCGTTATTTCGTTATTATTAGAGCGTTTTCGAAAGTAAATGTGATAACGTATATTATTAAAAATAATTCAACATTCCATAAAATCACAAATTTCATACCGTTTGTCACTAAATTATACATATATAATGGCTGAATATTGTTTCATTTATATACAAAATTTGAGCTCGCTATTTCAAGTTTTGCAAAAGTTACAATAGAGCGATAATGTCAATTTTCTGAAAAATTCAAAATTCCATAAAATCTGAACCACTTTACCGATTCGAGCCAAATTTAATACCAAACAGCATTGAGAGCACCTACTCTTATAACCAACTATTTAGCAAAATAGACTAAATTTTACGAAAGTTAGAGCGACCACGTCCTTTTTTCAAAAAATTCAAAATGGCATAAAATCGAAATTTTCGCACAGATTTTGTCGAAAATTGGTACAGTTGAAGAGGGTCTGCTGCTACACTAGTGTGCCAAATTTGAGGGGAATATACAAAACCGTTCTTGAGTTATCGGCGTTCGAATTTTCGGAGTCGTAAACACACACACACATACATACAGACATTTTTTCTAGATGACTTTTCTGGACGTTTTGGACAATTCTAAGTGTCTTGACATAAAAATCTCGAAAAAAAATTTTCATGAAAACAAAGCTTCCTCTATGAGGAAGCAAAAAAGAAAAAAATCGTCGACGTACTTTTTGAGAAAATCAAATTTAGGTAATTAAAAAAACATAAATTTTTTTTTAATTCTAAAAAAAATTCTAGTGCGTTTTTTTATATTGCTCTACACCATCTCAAAAGGAAAATAAAATTTTTTAAATATGAGGGTCGCGACTCTGTCGATAACCGGTGGAATACCTCTCATATATAGTCGTCGTGCAGCAGCTGCAGAAAAGGGTGAAAAGGAGGGGGGGGGCAATTGCTGGCTAGTGAATGAAGGTAATAAAGTTTCTTTTCAACAAACGGCTACATTCATCTTAAAGCGCCCGGCGCATCACAATTCATATCAGCAGGATATAAACAAAAGTAAGAAAAAAGAAAAAAGAAGAAAAATGAAAAAATGATAAAACAAAACAAAAAGATATATAAATGATGGACAATAAAGCGCTATATAGAACGAGCATCAAAAGTATGACCCGGTAGACGGAATAGTTATCTATCAACGAAGCAAAAAACGGTTGTTGTTGTTGTTGTTGTTGTTGTTGTTGTTAAGATAAAGCGACATCGAAGCGAAAAAAAAACAACGTGTCGAATGCGAATGACACCACAAATCATTTTGTGAGCTTCTACCTAATTATTTGATCGTTTAAGCGATCAATTTTATTATTTTTTTTCTTTTTCTTTTTTATCGATAAACAAAATCAAAAAAGCTCGATTATGGTGCGATACGTTTTTAAGCTTTGAGCTATTAAGACTCGAGTAATCTCTCACACGCCAGTCTCATATCTAGTTACTACTCATAGTTTTTTTACGGCTTAAAAACATGTGCGAGAGAATATTAATAATAACCGAAGATATAGAGAGGGAATAGGTATGCGGCGGCTTCTTTATTTGTTTACTACTCCCCAAATAGATTGTACTTACCTTATTCACAGCTGCGTTAAAATCAAACAAGCGTCATAAATATATATATGAATCTAAAAAATATATATATATATATATACTGACTCTACTCTACACATCTACTATAGTATATATAACACCATGCTTATATATTTTTCTTTACCGATGTAAATACATACATTCGTCTTGGCGATTACATTTGTAACAGTTATCGTAAAGTTTAACGCTGCATATGTCCAGTCACGAAATATCCACGAGATTTTTGTATGCAATTTGAGCGTTTTGAGGCTTTTTTTGTTGTTGTTTTTTAATCGTTGCAAAATATAATTTTGCAATACCTATTTGTTTATTAGAAAGAAAAAGAAAATAATAATAATCGTGGTCATTTTTCCATTCCAATAGAGTCGTGAATTCTTTTTTTTTTTTTTTTTTTTTTTTTTTTGCAAATCCGTGCGAATGAATTATTGAAATTAATGTCGGAAGAATGGAAAGATATGGAATCTCATTGCTAATGGCCAAAATTACGCATCAATTTGGTGCTCGGCCTGTACTAATGCTACAATAATTTTTCTTTTTTTTTTAGAACCTTTCTTCCAATCACATAATTTAGCGGTTTTCAGTTTTTCAATAATTTGTTTTTTATTCGCGTTATTGGAAGGCTGTCATACGGGATCAGCGATAGAGATCCTCTATACGTACTATATAGAGACTATATGATATTCCAGACATGATCCAGCATTCTTATAAGCATATGAGACTCTTCTCGTGAACCCACTTAAATCGACGATTTCGGGGAGTATTAATAGGCGAATTTCGCTAAACAAGCTGTTGTGAATTTAAAAAAGTAGCATTGCAGTTAATAATATATATACATATATGCATATATGTGTGTGTATATATATATAATTAACGTGTGAAGATGCGAAAGCAGCAAATGAATCTTGGTGTATGTGTATCATACCAATTAAATGACGAGCAGTTATAACGTTAACACGCAACTATACATATTATATCAATTGTCAGTGGTGTAATCCTAAGAGATGATAATTTTATATTTACACATAGCAAAGTTGAATTTTTATGGATGTATTATACTATTAATACTGCGGTTATATGTATTGTGAAAAAGAAAAAAAATGACCCCAACTTCTTATCGTCCTTAAAAATCTCTCTATTCGACGCGACTTGGTAAACCTATCTTATTTAATATTTTTAGTCTAATGCATATATAAATATATAATATACATAAAAAATATACTATAAATAGAAAGGGAGATAAAAAAAGAGGAGTAGAGCATAAAATGAAAGAAAGAAATAAAGAAATAATGAATAGCGTCGATTTTCGACCGATGGCGCCTTTGCCGAGAAATATACAAGTGTAAAGCTATGTGATCCGTAACTGATACTAGTAGCTCTTAGTTGTAAAAACTTGTCCTTATTTTGTAAATTTTGTTTATAAAATATTTGATTGTTCACGCATAATACTATTGTATGTGAGAATTAATAAGTTAATAAATCATTATTACATAAAATTGTGAGTTTAAGTATCAACGAAATACCTACACTGTGAACTTTTTTTTTTCTTCATATATACCGTAACGTAACATATGTACGTAACGTAAATACCTACCACCGTTAGAAAAAACTGGAAGTTTTTATGCATAAACTCGTCATCTAAATTTAATTTGCAAATGTGTTGTGAAATTAATGTACTTTTGTGGAAAAATTAAAGAAAATTATTAAAATGCAAGTACTTTTACTGTAAAATTTAAGTAAATTATTGAATTTGTTGTATCATACATTAATTTTACATCACATTTGTATATTAAATTTAATATACCAGTTTATGCTTAAAAACTTCCAGTACTTGTACATTAAATTTAAAGTAAATGTTTTTTACAGTGATATTTTCAGAAATGACGATGATGATACGATTAGTCCTATAATTATGATTTCACAATAATTAAGTACATATAGCGATTATAATCCGATGACAAAACTTTTGAAGAGCTGCAAAAATTATAATTTTTCAATAAAATTTCATGGTGATCCTTTTGAAAAAATGGAAAAACCTAATTAATGAATTAATTATCGCTTCCATATTTTCCACTATTTCTTCCAATATTTAAGCAAAAATTTGTATTTTTTGAAGCTCTGTAGATGTTTATAATCTCTATAACTCTTATGTCTATAACTCTATTTTATAATCCCTAGATATTGATATTAAGAAATCATAATTAGAAAAAAAACTGCACTGTAAACAGTATTTCATGATTTAATGGGGATTTACAACTCTGTACAATACTCACGTACTGTAAGTTTCAAATACCAGTATTGGAGAATTCTTATACTATTCTTAAATTTGCAATAAAAATATATTAATATGGAATTTATATACCCGTTTCGTAAATCTCATATCGTTTTATATATTAAATTCACTTGCATTTTAAACAGTGCACTAATCTAAATTCATGCCAATAATAATAAAAAAATATTTAAAACGCCTGAATTAATGAATGCGAATTGAAATAAAATAAAACGTCCAAATCAATGTGAGAAAATATGTTAGTGAAAATCTAAAAATAAGTAAGACTAAAAAAAATGAATGTCATACTACGATCATCGTGTAGACGAAAATGTCAGTCACATTGATAATTATAAGAGACAGAAAAGGAGAACGATTGCAAAAATAGTTGGAAATAACGAAAGAGGCCAACGTAGCCCAATGTATCGAGGAACAACAAGACATGCAAGATTCGGTGGCTTGCAAATAAAGGAGGTAAAATTATATATGTTAGTTGCGATTTTTTCTCTATAAAAAAAAGGAAAGATGGAAGTTTTTATACATAAACTCGTCAATTACATTCTATATCCAATTGTCATATGAAATTAATGTACTTTTATAGTAAAATTAAAGAAACGTATTCAAATTAAAGTACTTTTGCATTAAAATTAAAGAAAATTATTGAAATTACTATACCATACATTTATTTTATATCGCACTTGTATATTAAATTTCGTATACAAGTTTATGCATGAGAACTTTCAGTTATTTTACATTAAATTACAAGTCCATTTTCTAAACAGTGTAATAAATTATGTTACAGAGCGATTGTTCATACGTGTGGCAAATAGCAGTTGATAAACGATGCGAATGGGTGAAGAACCAGGAGTCCTGCAATTCCGATTCCATAATTCAATACAGCCAACTTTTATTCTGCACATTTACCAGTGAGATTCATCAAACTACAATCTTCGCTTTGGGACTTTTCACAATTCTCCTTTGGCTGTTTTATCTGTTTCTTATTCTGGCTACAACGGCGGACAATTTGTAAGTATTGCAGTATATTCAACGTCGACGATTTTAGGCATTTTATGTTATATAATTACAATAATGACACGCTCAAAAAACGGTTTATAAAAAAATGGTAGTAGGGATTATTTTTTATTTATTTATATTTTATGTTATATTCAAAGACATTTTGGCGAGATAAAAAACTGAAAAAAATCAAGCATGTTGAAGGTGCGGAAAAGTGTTATTAAACAAATTCAAAATGTTATTAACAAATTCATGAAAAACAAAATTTTCTTATTATTTTTTTTTAATTTCGAAAAATGTGTGAAAAGTTTTTCATATAATCACCCATTATACACATAAAGTGTTCGAACAATTGATGAAGTAAATTCGCAAAAACAGCTCAAACACCAAAAAAAAGTAATTTCAAAAAGTGTAATAAAAATCTGAAAAAATTATACTTATTCAGAAAAATTAAGAAATAATTTTCATTTGAAAAAAGAGTTAGGTTGACGGGTAATTGGATGACCAATTCTTTTTTCTCAATTTGTTAATAACATTTTGGCATCAAACACAAAAAAAAAGCAATTTTTAAAAATTTACCAAAAACCTGAAAAAATGATACGTATTCAGAAAAATTAAGAAATAATTTTCATTTGAAAAAAGAGTTTGGTTGACGGGTAATTCGATGACCATTTTTTTTTTCTCAATTTACAGTTTTTGTCCATCACTCGCAGTAATAGCCAATGTTCTTCGTCTCTCCGAGAACATTGCGGGTGTTACGATATTGGCATTTGGAAATGGTGCACCTGATATATTCACATCGTTAGCTTCCGATCAGCATGAAATGGTAATAATGTTCACCGAGTTGATAGGTGCAGGCGTTTTTTTAACGGCTATTGTAGCAGGCTCAGTTGCAATATCCGCTGCTCCATTTCGAATTCCACTCAAGTCCTTCACGAGGGATTCATGCTTTTACGTTTTTGCCGTATGTTGGATAAGCTACATAACCAAGGATCAAGTAGTTCATCTTTGGGAAGCTCTGAGTGAGTAAATATAATTTATCTATTATTTATTTATAATCAATTATAATATTATAATATTATAATTTACTTCTTAATTTATTTATAACCCACATAGCACATAATATTGCCTAAATATTGCAGGAATATTTCGAATATTTCATTACACAGGAATATTTCCATAAGCTTCCAATCGAATATTCACAAATATTTAATTGCAATATTGTCAACTTAAAGTTCAGAAATATTGTTGAAGGTAAAACAATTGCCAACTATTTTTTTAATGTTTCTGAACATTACCTGTGAAACAAACCATCCCGTTTCTTCAACAATATTTAACAAAGTTTCGAATAAAAGATTGCAGATTAGATTTTGCAAATATTACAATGGAACCTTTTTGCAACATTCCAATACATTTCAAATGCAAATTTCGAAACTAGTTTTAAAAAGTTGAATTTAAAATGATTTGTATTTCGTGGTAAAAAGAAATTCACCTCGAAAAAACTGAAATTCAATCGGGACGTCGCCATATGATTATTTGAAAATCGGGAAAAATTCTGACAAAAATTGGAAGCCAGATTAGAATTTACTGGAATACGCGGCATGGTATGAATCGATTTTTTTACAAGATTGTCATGCACTAGAAATCTTCTGAAAGATTGATCTTTATTTTTTAATTCATCAGTGTTTGTCGACAGAACACATGGGCGATAAAAGTATAACGTTTGCACAAGTAGTCGATAGTCTAGTGGTTAGTTAGCGTGATAGACATTAGGTCGTTCAATAGGTTTAATAGGTAGATCTAAGTCTTTCAAGCGAGAATCTACGTTTCTTTCAACCGCATTCATCCCTGAAACAAAAATAGTTAATGAAACTCTAATATTGTTATATATTTTTGAAGCAGGATCGCTCTTTAAAATTAGTCATCGTTAATTCAACGTGGATATGATACGTAGGTGAGGTTGTGAGTTCGAATCCTGGACGAGATTTTTTTTTCCAATAAATAAGATTATTATCGAGGACATCCAATGGTACTGCTTAAAAACCCGCAATCAAAAAATTATATTAAAAATGGTAGAATTTCTTACGAATTAGCCTTGGGCGGTAATAATATTAACACTAATATTAAATGTAATATTAACACAATATTGCTCTGTCGTAGTAGTAGTAGTGCAAGACATTTATTGGCCGAAATATATACATGTATGCTTGTTAACAATTATCAATCCTTAGTTAATTAATTTTGGCAAATATTTATTCAACCAATAGACCATCGACCGGAGTCCTTCAGCCCTGCTCTGTAATATTATTGAAATATTATATTTGCAACGTTTTGAGAGGACATTGCAAGATTCCTACAATATTTTAGAAATGTTTAAAACATCTTTCACAATATTTTCGCGATATTGCATTATTGCAAAGGAACGTTTTGAGAATGTTTCAGAAATATTTCGGTGCTATGTGGGAATCAATTATCTACGTGTATTATAATTGTTTATTATTAATTTTTTATTGTACTCTGTTGTAGGCTTCATTGGAATTTATATTCTCTTCATCGTCGTTGTGATTGCTATGCAATTTTACGATAATAGAGAAGAAAAATTGAAAGGTAGTGAATATTTTATGACGAAAGTGGATTAAAATGAGGAGCAAGGAAATTGGAGATGAGAGATTCAATTTATAAAAGCACGAGGAGAATTAAGTTATTATATTATAATTAATTCCTTGCAGAGAGAATCCCACGTTTTCGAGATCCGGATATTCTGAAAACTTATGTTGCCTTCCAGTCAAGAAAATCTGACTTACATCGCAATAAAATTCCCCTTCGACCTCGCGCTTATAGTCTTCAAGCTAAACTTGGTATATATTATACAATTAGCAACTGTTTAGGGGTTTTAGTAACTTTCATATGTCTGATAGATTTTTGAAAAATTATTTTATTTTATATTTTATATCATAAAATATTAAATATATAGGAGAGAATTTCTCCCAATATTAATACACCGATGAAAATATTTAAGGTAAAATTACTAAATAGTGCTGCCTGAAGCTCTTTTACATAAATGGATATAGTAAATTTACTACACGAGTATAACGTAAAATTGATGTACATTTTCCTAAACTTGTTACAAAATTCGTCTTTTTAATACAAGTTAAATTCAATTTTACCACATGTAAATAGAATATTTATTTTCTTTCGTATATTAAATTGAATTTCCCACACGGGTTCAGTAAAAATACAATACATTAAATTACAAATATTTTTTACAGTGCAGGAACTTTTTTTTTTTGGGTTTTCAAAATTTTACACATAATTTTATAATCGCCATAGATTATTATTATGAAAAAATGACTGCAGAACAAAATGTACTGTAAATTTTATTCCTTATAACATTTAATTAATTCTACTTAAATTATACCTATTTGAATTGAAATAAACGAGCTATAAAAATTTATTTAGACGTGGCCATAGCAACGGAAATGAAAAATCCCAAGGCTGAAGTTGGATCTTATCGTGAAATATCATCGGTACAAGAAAACGATTCAACCGATTTTGGTACCAGTAGGAGTCGCGGACTCTTAAGGGACTTTTTTTACAACTTAACTCCAATAACTCTTGAAGAATGGAGAGACTCGAACGTTTTTGTTAAAATATTTCTAATAATTCGAGCCCCTCCAATGTTTATTCTTCAATTGTTGGTTCCTGTGGTGAATGAAACTGCCGAAAGGAGAGGCTGGTCGAAATTGCTCAACAGTCTTCAACTGTTCATCACGCCGGTTTTCGCGATTTTTATATTGAACGGTGAGAGGCAGATTCGTAAAGCCACATTAATTTATAAAATATTAATTATATATAATCAAATTATTTCCATAATTATTATTCCACAATAAATAACTGCAGATCTTATTACTTTTAAATATGTCTAAATTATTAGATAATGTCGACGAAAACATAATTTTAATAAAAAATTTCACACAAAAAGAGTGAGAATAAATGAAAGCGTGCGACTCTATAATATTTAATTAATAAACATGAATTTAATAATTAAATAATTCGAATATCTTTTGATAAACGACACAGATAATTGTTGTGAGATGATAACTATTAATTCCATTATATTATAAATGTTTATAATGTGAAATTATGGAGGCTTACAAACCTCGTAAGAGAAAATTTGCTTGATTTTCCAGCCTTTATTGTAACTTTCTTTTTCTCCATTTTTATTTCCATTATACAGTATGGCAATCGAGTATAGGACCGCTGCCGATTCTTCCGAGCGTTATCATTCTAAGCATCATACTCGCCATTTTTGTTTTTATGAAAACCACAGTCGAAACTTGTCCGAAATATCATAATGTAAGTTGCAACGCGGTAAAGTACACGTCCCTACAATTTAAGCTCATATATTTTTAATGGCGTTTTTTTGCTTTCTCATAGAGGAAGCTTTGTTTTCATGAATATTTTTTTCGAGATTTTCATGCCAGTGTGCTTAGAATTATCCAAAACGTCGAGAAAAGTGGTCAGTGTATGTGTGTATGTCCTACATACAGTGTATACTGAAATTTGGCACACTGGTAGAGGAGCAACGCACCTTTCGATGTATACATTTTCGAAAAACAAAAATTTTTAAATTCAGATTTTACAAGCCTTTCAAATTTTCGAAAAATGTCTGTATGTTCTCTAGCTCCCGAAATTTTTCAGCTAATACGCTAAATAATTCTGGACAAATAAAGAAATGAAAAATGAAGGTCGGTATTGAATTTAAGCGAAATCCATAAAGCGGTTTAGATTTTATAAAATTATGAATTTTTGAAAAAATTTTATTTTCGTTCTTATTCAAGTTAAGTTCGACCAAATCTGCTCAAATCTTTTGCAAGTAAAATTAACATCCCGTTGTAGTAAAGGTTGAATTCAGTGAAGATTTGTAAAGTTGTTCAGATTTTATAAGATATTGAATTTTTCAAAAAATCTCTGTATGTTCTCTACCTGCCACCATTTTTTAGATAATGAGCTTAAACAGTTTTTGACGAATAAACCAATGAAAAATAAGGACCTGTATTGAATTTAAGTGAAATACATAAAGCGGCTTAGATTTTATAGAATTTTGAATTTATGAAAATTTTTATTTTCGTACTTCTTTAATTTGTATTTAAAATAAGGATGCAAAGTGGAACTTTGCACATTGCTCCGTCAATAATTTTCATTTTTCGCAAAGCTTCCTGTATGAGAAAGCCGTAAATAAAATAAAGAAACTTCCTCATATTTTAATTTACTCCACTGAATTTTATTTTAGTTTTTGTTGCTAATGTATGTGTGAATATCATTCTCAATGTGAGTGAAAAGGAGATAAATTGAATGTGATTAAATTATGGAAACATGATTCAACGCTCTGGTTTTCACAATTTTTGTATGTAATCTTTTTTAGGTTTTTGCTTTTCTCGGATTCCTGGGTGCGATGTTGATAGTTTATCTTACGGCGAATGAGGTGATGGCGGTTCTTGAGTGCATTGGATACGCCAGTGGAATTTCTGAAGCTATGCTGGGAATAACATTACTCGCCTGGGGTAACAGCATTGGTGGTAAATAATATAAATGGGCAATCGACGCCACTACATTTTAACTCCGTGGTACCAAACGTTTTCTCATGTTTCATCTTTCCTTATGAGCAAAGAATCAGATCCAAATTTCTGGTGTTCATTGACAGATCTTTTTATTTATTTATTTATTTATCTTTATTTCTATAAATATTAGGCATTTACAACTCTGACAAGAAGATTAATATTATGATATTCATTACAGATTTAATATCGAATGTTGCGGTAGCGAGACGAGGATTTCCACGAATGGGATATTCAGCTTGTTTTGGAGGACCACTTTTCAATACTTTATTGGGACTTGGAATGTCGTGGGCTATTGCAGCAAGTCGGAATGAAGATTATCGAACAAAAATCAGAACGAGCGATATGATGCCCGGTTGTCTCACATTTTTGCTGGCTTCTCTTGTCAGCTCCATAATCTACTTGAACATCGTTGGATTTTTGGCTCGACGATCCTACGGATATCTTCTTTACTCTATCTACTTTGTTTTTATTCTTTTGAATTTTCTCAGCGAAATACACTTTATACATCCTCTTGGTACAGATCATCGCGATGAAGATGATTAACATCAGGAAGAAAGAACTAAAAAGAGCATTTTAGAATTTCCAGACATATTTTAATCAACTTCCAACGCTGACAATAAATAAATTCCAACTATCTATAATTTTTTTATTACGATAATGTTTTTTTATTTTTGCACACGTACAAAGTATCCTTGATAAAAATAAATGATAGAAAACGATTTTTAAAAATCTTATCGTTCCGAATTTACGAACTATAAATTTACGATCGAAATCGTATATGCGGAATTCCATCTGAATTTTTTATACTTCGAACCTGAACCCCTTCAATAATTTTAACAATTTTTTATCAGAAAGTATTTTGAAAAAGATAAGACACGTATTTTTTTGTTCCACGCTACGAGCGATATTTCCAACAGACGAATATTTATAAAAAATTGAATTTTTCGGTATTTATAGTTTTTTATTCGTTAATATCTTGAAAATTAACAGTCCCATCAAAAAAGGTCGTGGATCAAATTTGTTCAGTTTACGAAGAGCTATATAATGTATATGGGTCATTCCACGGGATTTCGCACAAAAAAAAACCCGACCGACTCAAATTTTCGCCTAATTTTTTTATATTGTTGACTATGTCAAACGGAGCATCTGTGAATTTTTTGAGAATTTTATTCTTATATTTCGACGAGCCATAAAATAAAAGGTGAAAAAAATGAAAAAAATTCTGACGTCAAGTAGAATAATGATATCGACAAAAATAACTAGGTCAAAATTTTCGTAATTCAACACAGTTTACGGTAAAAATAATCAAAATAAAAAATAAACATAACTTCTATTTTATTTATGTCTTCTACCAAGAAAAGGTACCATTTCGCTAATTTGGCCCCCTCCGATTTCGATACAAAAAATCACGAATATACTACATGCAGTCCCAAACATTTTAAGCACAAGCCCAAGATGGAGAACGCATTTAACCCATTTAAAAAAAATATATTTCGGGTAATTGATTTTTTAAATTTTCTTCCAATCTTCTGCGTATTTTTTTATGTAATTGGTAATATTAAAAGGAGCTTATGTGATTTTTTCCATAATTTTATATGTAGATGTATTCGATTCATTAAATGTAGTCGAATTACAAATTTTAAAAATTTAAAAAAAACTCACTCAGTGGCCGCTCGAGCGCTGGCGTCGCGAGATTCGCCTGGGGTACGCCTGGGGCGTGCGATCAGCTGATCGTCTCGTTACGCACGCAGTGGCCGCTCGAGCGCTGGCGTCGCGAGATTCGCCTGGGGTACGCCTGGGGCGTGCGATCAGCTGATCGTCTCGTTACGCACGCAGTGGCCGCTCGAGCGCTAGCGTCGCGAGATACGCCTGAGGCGTATAGTAATTTTCTTATTTTTTTAACTTAATCGGAGAGGTCCATATAAGTGAAATGGGACCTTTTTTTGTAAAAGACGCAACGAAAATACAATTTTTTAAATTTGTTATTCGATTACATTTAATGATTCGAATACATCTACATATAAAATTATGAAAAAAATCACATAAGCTCCTTTTAATATTACCAATTACATAAAAAAATACGCAGAAGATTGGAAGAAAATTAAAAAAATCAATTATCCGAAATATTTTTTTAAAAATGGGTAAAATGCGTTCTCCATCTTGGGCTTGTGCTTAAAATGTTTGGGTCTCCATGTAGTATATTCGTGATTTTTTGTATTGAAATCGGAGGGGGCCAAATTAGCGAAATGGTACCTTTTCTTGGTAAAAGACATAAATAAAACAGAAGTTATGTTTATTTTTTATTTTGATTATTTTTACCGTAAACTGTGTTGAATTACGAATATTTTGACCTAGTTATTTTTGTCGATATCATTATTCCACTTGACGTCAGATTTTTTTTCATTTTTTTCACCTTTTATTTTATGGCTCGTCCAAATATAAGAATAAAATTCTCAAAAAATTCACAGATGCACCGTTTGACATAGTCAACAATATAAAACAATTAGGCGAAAATTGGAGTCGATCGGGTTTTTTTTTGTGCGAAATCCCGTGGAATGACCCATATTAAAAATGTTATTTTCGTTTTCCTAACTTTTTGTTTTATGACGTTAAGCAAGAAAATATCGTTTTTCAAAAAACCGCCACTTTTTATCATTTTTATATACTCACGGAAAAATTCTGTTTGAAATTATGAAATTTTTGAGACCCTATGCAGAATTGCAAGATTTTTTAATGAAAATTTCTATGTAATTGAAGTTTTTTTTTAACATCATGAATTATTATTACTACGAAATTCAAGCGTAAAGCTTGAATTACGTAGAACTTTTCGAAAAAAATACCTGTCAACCTACATAGGGTCTCAAATTTTTTTTTATTTTACACAGAATTTTTATGTAAATATATAAAAATTATAAAAAGTGGAGCTTTTTTTGCAAAACGACACTTTGCTGTTTAACGTAATATAACAAAATTTTAGAAAAACTAAAGTAATATTTTTTTATATACGTTATGTAGCTCTTGGCAAACTGAACGAATTTCATCGTAGACATTTTTTCGATAGGACTGTTCATTTCCAAGATATTAACGATAAAAATAGTATCAATGCCGAAAAATTAAAACTTTTACAAAAATGCGTCTGTCGGAAATATTGGTCGTAGCGCTAAAAAAAAAAAAAAAATACGTGTCTCTTCTTTTTCAAAATACTTTTTGATAAAAAATTGTCGAAATTATTGAAGGGATTCAGGATCGAAGTACAGAACTGGAATGCCCCATATGTTTCTTCCATATCCTATAATATTATTATAAATAATATAATTTTTGTATTAAAATTTAATAATAAAAATATACGATCGTAGGAGTAATATTAATAATATTACATTTTTCATTAAGAAATAGTTTTATCCCTAAATCTTTGGATTCAAATATTTATCATATATTGAAGATTCATTATGATAAACTTCTTATAGCTGTGAAACGATGAGAGGAGGAACGAAATCAGGATGAAATGCAATGTAAATGCGGCCTTTCTATTTGCCGAGAAACAAACCCGCATTCGCATATAATTCGCGCGCTTTTTTTCCACCGCTGATTCATTTACCGCGAATCAAGATTCAAAAGTTAGGTTATGTGTACGTAACGTGTTGTTTACACCAGAGCAGAGTGTTATTTTGAGTTTGTAAAGTCGATTGAGTTGAAATGTCGATTTATCGTTGACATTGTGTGTTTTTACGTTTTTTAATTTCCGAAATAGCATAAAGAAAAACAACAACAACTAAAATGTCAGAACGTATATCTGCTGAACTCGCTGCTACTTGTGGAGCTCTCGGATTTTACGATGGCATTTCCTATCATCTTGATAAACATTGTATTGGTAAAATAACAACTTTACTGATTATTATTATTGTTATACATTTTTTAAATCTTTTGAAAATCATGTATGATCTAATTTTTATTTTTATTTATCTATCTAATCAAACTGCGATCTAATTTTTATTTTCATTTATGTATCTAAATAATCTATGATCTAATTTTTATTTTTATTTATCTATCTAATTAATCTATGATCTAATTTTTACTTTTATTTATCTATCCGATTATAATTTTCATTTATCTAATTTTGATAATACAGATGTTATCAAGGATCTTATAAAGTACTTGAAGCGTGATGATGATTCTCACACTGTGAGACAATATTTGGGCCAAGCGAAGCTCCTTGAAACTGATCTCAAAAAAATATTTGTACAACATTACGATAAAACTGAATTATGGGATGTTCTTCTGCGGTAAGCCCATTATTTTTTTTTTCCTCTGTTGCCTAATTAGGTTTTTTTTAAATTGGTTCACGGTTGGTTCGTAGGCTGCTGATCAATTTAACAAGTCCTGCATTGTTGGTTTACAATGAAGAATTACCATCGGAGAAGACAACACGTAATATGTATGAACAACTGGTTGTTCATTTGCAAAGATATAAAGTTGCATTGGCTGATGATCGTGTGTGGTCCATAGTAGGAAAAAGACTGAAAACAATTCTGAATATGGTAACTGTTCACTTATTTTTCAGCCCAGTTATACTCAGAAAATGTATTTCAAATACTTTAATGATTGAAGGATTAAGAATTAAGGCTATTAATTTAAGGCTATTAAATAGTAGAAGTTATTGAAAAAGTATAGTTCATCTAAATTATTCATTCAAATATTAAAAAAGAAAATCGAAATTTCTGCATTCATTTTGTATGACAACTAATATTACAATAATTCAAAAGGGCTGCTAAATTTCAATTTGTCCACTGGAACAATTTGTGAGATATAGGCAATGGAATTTTCAGAAACATAAATTTGTATGAACATTTTTTAAGTATACCGAAATAAAAATATCGAAAAAAAAAAGAATTTTATAAAAACGACGCTTTCTATAAGGAAGAAAAAAAATTAACTCTTCAGATATAAAAATATTATACCATATTAAAATTAGGCTGTATTTACATTGCCATAATAAGAAAATTGGTACCAAATTGTGAATGAAGTCGATTACAAAAAGTCCTTAGATATACTTACATCAACACTGCTCAACTGCCTTTAAAAAAAGGCATTAAAAATCTTTTCAATTATTTATGGAATTCTTAGGAACACACAGAAAGAGGTGAAGCAAATGACTTGGTTATCGAAAGAATCTTGACATTAATACGAAATGTTTTGCAAGTGCCAGCAAACGATAATGAGACAAGAGCGGATAGCGACGCTAGTTTGCACGACGAGGTATCGATTACATTGATTAATAAAAAGTTAACTCGGTACAATTGTATAAAAAGAGTTTTTAAAAATTAATAATTTAATTTCCTCTGTATCTAAGGTACTTTTCGCCCTTCATACATCCGGCCTCGTCGATATGCTTCTATTTATTGCGAGTAACGATGCCGAACAACAATATCACATGCAAGTCTTAGAGGTAATTTAAAAGTACTTCAATTGCGCCGATTTTGCAGATTCTATTCGCCAAAACAATATATTTTAGCATTCTGTTTTTCCTGTGTCGCTTTATGGTGATAATTGATCGCCAAATTTACAGATTATAGCTCTCATGCTGCGCGAACAGTGCCCTAAAACTTTAGCGAGCGCTGGATTAGAAAGAAATGCTCTCGAAAAAGAGAAAGATGTCGCCAAGTTGTTAGCTATACGGGAGAAAGAAAGTCGCGAGAAGATGGACAAAATGAAGAAATACGCGGGTTCGAGGTATTATTATTTCTATTACACGGAGAATTAAGAGAAATTAACAGAATTACTTCCGAAATATGCAGAAATATTCGAATTGAACGGAATTACTTCCGATATGTGCAGAAATATTCGGAATGAAAAGAATTACTTCCGAAATATCAGTAAACGTATTTGTAGCATATTGAATTATTACTAATTTTTTTTTTGAGTTGGCGATTTTGTTTTTGAAATCGCGATAATTTTTATTTTTGTTTGAACATCTGCTTGTTTATTTATTTATTTGTTGTCTTTATCCACTTTGAGACATTCACGATTTGGAGGTACTTTTGTGGTGCAAAATATGAAAGCCATTGGCGATAATCAACTTATATGCCACAAGCCTTATCAGAAAATAGAGGCATTGGAGTTTGGACAAGATAAGGTACGTTTTCAGCTATGGGAAGAGCACTTTCTCATTGCTTATTATTTATTTACTTATTGGATTATTCCTCCGTCTGTTTTATTCATTCTTTTACGTTCTCACCTTACGATATTTATTTTTCTTACGTGAAGATATGTTTTCTTTTTTATTAAGATTTTTTCTTTTAATTTGCAATAAATGGGACGAAAATTACGGGAGATTTTTAACAAGTATCTTGGCTATGGACTGAAGGACTCCGGTCGATGGCCTATTGGTTGAATAAATATTTGTCAAAATTAATTAATTAAGGATTGATAACTGTAACCCAACATACATGTATATGAGGCATTCCATCCCGATTCGACCTGAGTCTGACCCTCGACCTCCCCGATTTGTCTCGGAATTTTTTGTAGGATTGGTTAGACCCTCAAATGCACCAGATATTATTTTTTTATTTTCTCTATGCCATTTTTTTAAAATATTTTTTCAAAGTGATATATCGAAGGCCCTAATTTAAAAACCTGAAAAAATTCTGAAAAATACTTTGTTGAATATCAAAATTTTTCTAGCTTAGAGCCAAAGTGTGGAAGATTTTTTTTCAAATAGTTTCTAAACTTTTTTGATTAAAAAATTATTAAAAAATAGAAAAAAAATGAAGCTACTATGGCCAACTTGTCAAACATTTCTGTATGTGAAACTGTATTTTTTAGAATTTTTTCAGATTTTTTAATTATGGCATGCTGGTGCTAGAATGTGGCATTTATAGTGCTAGAATAGTCTTAGTTCAGAAAAATTTGACAAATTCCTAAAAATCTGAAAAAATTCTAAAAAATCCGAGTTTACATAAGTAAACATTTGAGCAATCACTTGTAGTAGATTATTATTTTTTTCTATTTTTTCATTATTTTTTTAAATAAAAAAAGCTTAAAGACTATAAGAAGAAAAATTTTGCCCACTTTGGCTACAAGCTAGAAAATTTTGATATCCAACAAAGTATTTTTCAGAATTTTTTCAGATTTTTAAATTAGGGCCTTCGATATGTCCCTTTAAAAAAATATTAAAAAAAAAAAATTTGCATAGAGAAAATTAAAAAAAGAATATCTGGTGCATTTGAGGGTCTAACCAATCCTACTAAAAATTACGAGCCAAATCGGGGAGGTCGAGGGCCAGAGCCAGGTCGAATCGGGATGGAATGCCTCATATACTTCGGCCAATAAATGTCTTGTACTACTACTACTGCTATCTTGGCTAATATCAGCAAATACGTATTTCTTAGGTAAAAGTCAAGAAACCAAAAAAGAAAACTCCAATCACCAGTTCAGAAAAAGCACGTACATCAGCTTTGAGTGTGCGTCTCTTTTTGAAAGAGTTTTGCGTTGAATTTTTGAATGGTGCTTATAATCCAGTTATGAGTCACGCGAGATCTTGCATAAATGGTAGAAATCATGGTGTAGCGTCCGACGCCAGTTATTATCTCTGGACTCTTCGTTTTTTCATGGAATTTAATCGTCACTACAAGTTTCAGGTGAAATACGTGAGGTATGTAGCTGCAGCTATCGAACTCTGTACATGTTCTCTTTTTTGGTTTCTTTTTTTTTAGCAACATTTTTTATATTTTTTAGCGAGACGATATCAACCGAAATATTCTATTTGGTGCAAAGACAGCTTGAGCAATATTACGAGATGATGATAGCGAATAAAAAAAAGACTCTACTTTGGTCCAAGAGACTTCATTTGGCGGTAAAAGCTTATCAGGAATTGTTACACACTCTTTGTGCTATGGACACTGCGAATGACAAGGGCGTTAGAGAATCAAGCAAAATAATCAAGAGTAACATTTTCTACGTACCTGAATATCGTGACACCATACTTTCACAGTTGGTTTACTACGATGCCATGAAAATGTCGCGGTTAGTATCAGCAATTCGCGAAATTAGTAGCAGTTGTGCAATATATTTAATTCAATGTTTTTCAAATACATTCTACTTTTTTTTTCAAGCCTCTGTCCATAAACATGCACTTTTGCTCTGTGCAAAACTGCAGTTTCCCTACGATAGAGCATAGAGAAAAAATACACCCCATTTACATGAAATTCTTTTTTTAAATAATTAACATTTTTGAAAATAAATAATTAAAATTTTTTGAAATAAATAATTAATAATTTATTAAATAAAGAATTAAAAAAATTTTTAATAAATTTAAAAAATTTCAAATATTTCTTCAATTTCTTAATGAAACTGCATAAAATAGTCGTGATGGTAAATAGTTAGATTCGATAATAAGCTCTCTCATATTTGTTTTAGAACTTATTTGGCCGATCTTATCACGACGGCTCATTTATTTCTCAAAATGCTTCATCAATTTTGCGAAAATCGTACGTTAATTGTTGGAAAGAAAGCGAAGAAGCGATCGCGTGTTGGAACGAAGAAGAGCAAAGGAAAGGAAATGGCATCGTCGGAGTCAGCACCATTGTTGGATGATTTATGGAATGATGTAGCACCAGAAATATCAGCCGTAATGAGAGAGGGAACTATACCGGAAGTAGTGCCATTCGATGCGACTCTCGAAACGCCAATAGATGATCAAAAGTTTGTTAATATATCCTCCATTTTTTTTCTCTGCTTTATTGAAAATTTCTGTTCACATTGAGACGCATAAAATTTAATTAACAAATTTAAGGACCGACGCCATGAAGAGAATTCAAAAATTGCTTCGCAAGAAAGATTTCGAGGAGGCTGTCGGGCTTTTACGTGCCGCTAGGTAAGTTACTCGTTTCGTTTACCTTTCAAGTTTTAATTTATATGTAAAATTGATATGTACTAGTTTATCATCAAGACCCCGAATATGATCTTCAAATTTTGGTCCAGTTGTAAAAAAAAGGTAGTTTGTACAATTGGACCTAGGATTTACCTTTTGTATCACCTTTTATTATTCTTTTTTTTTACTATTGTAGCATTATACACTGTTAGAAAAGACTGGAAGTTTTAATGCATAAACTCGAAAACTCGAAATTTAATATACAATTGTAATATAAAATTCATGTACTTTTACTGTAAATTTAAAGTAAATTATTGAACGTGCTGTACCATACATTAATTTTACATTACACTTGTATATTAAATTTAATATACTATATTATGCATAAAAACTTCCAGTAAAAGTTCATTAAATTTCCAGTAGATTTTTTTTACAGTGTATGGATAATTACAGTCATACCATCGAATATATTTTTAATCATTACAAATGACAATAATTTTAAAACGCTTAATTCATGATCAAGTTGAATTGAAGCATTCTTGTGTTATAAAAAAGTTAACGTGAATTTACAGACAAGTATGGCCGGAAAATGATTATTTCGGCAAACCTGATATTCCAGCCGAAGAAGAATTTCTTGCTCTAAGAGATATTTTTTTTGCAAAACTCGGTGCAGGTAAGTAATTTGACAAAATAAATAAATACTTTTCATCTAAATAATTTCAATAAAATAATTTTTCACAACTGTTGAAAAATAAGTTGGACCAAGGTAACATTTGATGAAATAACTTTAAACAAAATAAATAAGCTACTAATTCGACAATTCTCTCTCTTTTTTCCTGTGGAGTCACTTTCTCTCTGTCACAGAATAAGAAGTGGAGAGACATGAAGGAAAGTGAAAATAAAATCAAAGAAACGGAAAATAAACGTAGTCATCGTTTGTGAAATCAAAGACTACCTAAAATGTAGGCCGATTACTAATGGATTTTCGATAGTGATGAATATGTACAGTTTCTTTTGGTTCTTCATCGTACCAATATTTTAAATCAGGGATAATTATTGAGAGGGTGAAAAACTCTGGTTTTTTTTTTTTTTTTTTTTAGATAATTTTTGAAAGGATGAAAATCTCTGTTTGTTTTTGTTCTTTTTTTTAGGGATAATTTTTGAGAGGGTAAAAAACTGTCTTTTTACTAATTATTTATTTTTGTAAAATATGTGAAATTTATCAACTAATAAATTTGATTGGATTTCATTAGATGATTTTGTTTATTTCCCAAGTTTTACGTTGAAGATATATTGTTGCAATTTAATTAGTTATGAAGTCCAGAAATACGCAAATAGTGTATATATGGGAAGTATATCATTCGGTTGATGGACAAGTAGGGACAATGTATAAAAGGAAATCACATTTCTGTCAATAAAAATCAATGACAACGAGAATAATGTATCTTTGTACAACGTTTTATTAACTCGTAGTGGTATTTTGTTGACACTGGTTAATTTACGAAAGATAATATATCTAGTCTCTTTATTGTTGTGATAAAAAGTATGATTGGTATTCTTCTGCTTCTCTTTCCTCTCTTGACTGTATTTTCTTGTTCTTTTTTCCTTCGTTTTTCAATGGCAATGCAAGAATTTAAAACACCTTGCGGGAATCTGGTATAATAATATTTGGAATCACGAAAACTCGCACTTTTATTTTTAATGGAGTCTCTATCTATACATACATATATTTGTATGTTTTAGATATAGATACAATGGTGAGATTTTATTTCCAAAAAAATGTGTCACATAAATTAAAACGCTTTCTACTAGCCAAATCACTGCTAAATACGTTCTATTATTTTTACAAAGTTTTACACATTAATTATCAGTATTGCAGCATGTTTTTATAACGCAAAGAAATATTATAGAGGAGGAACATTGTTATTCAGTTTTCTTATCAATTTTAATGTTGTATGGTCCATTTTGTTTCTTAAGAGAATTCTCTACGAGTTAAACTCCAAGATATGTAATAGTGTCGACCGTTTTATAATTATAGTTTAAAAAATTCTTTATCCGTTCGGAAAGTAACGGGCTAAAAATTTAAAACCCTTTCAGATGTCTTAGTGGTGAATTTTTTAAATCCTTTTGCGTAAAATATTAATCTTTCTCTCTTTAAAAACAGTGAAAAGTTATGAATTTTTTCGTGGAAAATAAAAAATTGAAACGTACAGCCAGGAAAATCGAGTTCAATGATTCTTTTGGAAAAATCCATTACTATTGATGAGATTCTCTGGAAAAAAAATGCATAAAACTTTGCAGAAACATAAACAAAAACGTAGCAATATTTTGACTAATGTGAAGCTTTCGAACCTCCTTAAATCCATTTTATGAAGTCGTTTCCCGCGAGGTGCTTATATTAATTCTGCAAAAATCTGCGCGTCCGCCTGACGTTGTTATTGGCCCGCGCACATTTTTAATTCTCAGTCTCTCATCGCTATCTCTGCCTCGTGTGAATAATCAGAGACACGGATGGGCGGAATTAACGCGTACATTATTGTCACACAGGGTTGTTCAATCGGTAACTTTTATCCTCTTGATAATAAGCATCAACCTTCGATATCAACGCAGTTTCAAATACAAATGCGCAATACTTTGCTGACTGGGGGCATAAAGAGCCGATGATAAGTGCGTGAGTTGTTTCTGTTGCTGCTTCATTTTTGTTGTTGTTGTTTTCCTCGTTGTCTTAATCGGGGATTGACGATGGGATTATCGTTATGGACTATTTTATCGTTACTTCGAGAGAGAGAGAGCAGCTCGATCCATTCTTCCAGTATCGTAACTCAATCTTCCTCGAAAATCTCTCGTCCAAATATCTTCAAACTCGACAAGTTTTATGATTTTAATGCCAACGTTTTAAATGTTAGAAGTTTTAAATGTTTTCTTTATGTTTTAGTTTCCCAGTTTTTGTTGCATCACCAAAGATCGGTGATTATCGGTTGATGCTGATGAGCAAAAGAATGAACTTCGATATTTTCCTGACGATTATAACTCTCACGATTGAGTAAAACAACGCTCTGCCTTCTTGATCCTGTTGTAAGTGTGGCTCTTCGAGAAAGAACAACGCTGAGGGCAACGAGAGCTCCAAGAACTGCACCGACAATTACCAACATTCCTGGATGTGCTCCAATTGCTGTCGGAGTGATTTCCGAAGTACGCGACAAGGTTTTCGCCGATTCTTCACGTCCGAACAATTCTTCTGCTACAGTGTTGTTGATTAACTCGACGTTTCTCTCAAAGACAGTGGCTGGGCTCGTTAACCCAATATTCAAGCTCGTATTCGATGAATAATCATTCTTACCATCCAGCTTTTCATTTTTAAGCGCCGTCGAATTTATTGAATCTTTGATTGAGATATCCGACTTGTCTATCGGATTTTTCGCCTCTGAAACATGTATTGAATAGTTATTGGCTGAAGTTGAGGTCTCCAGAGTCGTGACGTTGTCGATATCAAAGACGACACTTCCGCTGCTACCAATAATACTACCACCAGTAGTATTGATTATATTTGGTTCATTATAAGTCAAAGTATTTGGCATTAATGTCGACAATCTTTCTTGATCGTCGTTTTCATGAATTTTATTGAAAATCAAATTCTCTGGTTCTATCGTATTTCTTGCTTCTTCCTTTGATGAATCAATTTTAATGGAAGTACGTTGTGTTTCGTGGGAAGAAGCAGTGGAAGAAGAATAAAAATGAGGTATCGGTTCGGTTGCAACCGAATCGCTGTCGATTCCCAAAGAGAAGCTCGTCAATTGGCTGAGCAATATCTCATCCTGACTGGAGGATATTATATCTCCTTGGAAATCATCTGTGGCACATTTACCGGCTGGTTGAATCTCCTCGTGTTGCTTTATCCACTCTGAGAGCCAGAGAATTTCCTCCGAGTTATCGCTCGTGCAGTTCCACTCATTGTACGAAAGTCCAAGTGTGTGCAATTGCGGAAGAAGATAAGCGAGATCGGATCTCAGAGTTGTGAGATTCGTTTGCGAAAGATTGAGCAGCCGAAGGCTTTTGCAAGCGGAAAGAGCTGCTTCGTCGGCGAGAAGTTGAGCAGCGAGTGCGGGACTCCGGGATAAATCGAGTGTGACGATTCCCTCGGGTGCGGGAACAGGAAACGCCATATCAGCTCGTTTCTCACTATCCCACTCGAGAGATTCCAAACCAGACATACGCACCGAAACGAGACTTCTTGGCCCACCGAAAGTATTTGCCGGTAGTTGTTTTATCGGATTGTCGGAAATATCGAGCTCGGCAAGAAGCCCAAGCTGACTCATCGAGCCAATCTCAATCTCCTTTATCGCATTGTTATTTATAACGAGTTTCTTTAACTTGGAGACTCCTTGAAGATCCTTAATAGTGAGCCTCTCGATGGAATTGTGGCTAAGAATAAGATGAAGAAGGCTGCTCGGCAGACTTTGTGGTATCTCGGTCAAGAGATTGTTCGATAAATCAAGTTTCTCGAGATTCTCAAGACGTCCAAATGCATCTTCCTCCACATTATTCACGATATTGTATGACAAATCAACTAGACGTAGCAAAGGATAACTGTCGAAGTCACCGCTGCGAATGCTCGTTATTTTGTTGCCGGATAAAATTAGAGAACGCACAGAACGTGTCAGAGCCGATGGCACACGATCGAGACCAATCCGAGATGCATCTACGGTTTCCAAACGTCTGCCACTTCCTAAAACGAGGGAAAGTTCGACGTCTGTTAAGGGATTTTCGGCGAGACGAAGGATCTTAAGCCCAATCGGTAGAGCTTCGAGGGCCACGGTGATTTTTCCTCTTTCCTCCTCTTCCCTCATTTTTTCAACCTCCCTGTCGTTACTATTATTCTTCGTGGTATTTTTGCTGCTGTTGATGTTTATATTAGTCTCGTGGCCATTACGAGATACATCCAACTCTTTTAAACGTCCAAGAGCATCGAACCACTGATGTCCTCCCCCCAAAACTCCCACAAGTTTATTGCCACTGAGATTTAACTTTTGCAAGAGACAAAGTGGCACAAAAGCTCCATTATCGAGAGTGGCTAAATGATTATCCGATAGATCAAGACTTTCCAGACTTCCGAGTCCTGCGAATCCTCTTTCCTCCACCACTTCGATAGTGTTTCTTCGCAAATTAAGCAGCAATAAACGAGAATACTTAGCGAATGCTTCGTTCCTCACTCTGGACAATCGGTTGTTGGATAAATCGAGTCTTTCCAAACGATCGCCTTCTGCTATACTCAACGTCTCCGTTTCCACAAATTCGTTGCACGAAAGATTAAGAGTCTTTCCGTAAATACTCGTCGACACTGCTTCTAAACTAATGTTCAAATGTCTCAGCGAACAATTGATAAACACAAATTCCTGCAGAGCAAGACTGTTGCTATAGTTCGATTGATGCATGTCGCTCTTTTCTGTCGTTCCTCCATCACTAAACCCACGAGTATTATTATTTCCACTTGTTCGACTTTCCACCTCCAGCAACATATTAATTATCTCCTGCGGTTTTGTCCCTTCGACGATAAGTCGTCCACTGTCGTTTGGCAAAAATTCAATTTCCGGTACTCTGCCTTTGCAATGCACCTCTGTTGATTTTTTCCTATTACTAATGTTATTGTTATTACTATTATTATTTACAGTCTCAATCGGCTGGATTCGACTGCATCGACAACTCTCTGGACAGGAAGAACCTGCGTTGCTGCTTCGGTTGTTCTTGTTTTTGTTGCCGTTGCCGTTGCCGTTGCCGCTGCTGCTGCTGCTCGCGATGGAAGCGAGTAGAAGCGTCAGAGTCAGCCTCCGCCACATTACACCCTGCCAGCGCACCATCCGTCTACGCTATTCACGTATTGCCACTAAAGATTCACGCGACTGGTTTGTTCCGCACTGAAGAAAATCTTGATCTTGTAATTCACGAGATATCCTCATGATTGTGGACCGAACAACGCGAGGATTCGGACTCCGTGTTATTCGTAATATTCAGAAACAAGCGGAGCTTTCTGGGATCGAATGTCAAATGGGAATTTGCACGTTTGATGGTAGCCGAGTTGTACGAGTTGTGAAACCTGCGCGGACTGCCTTACGCACCCACACGCACATATATACACACGCACTGTTTTTTTTTGTCTCTCTCTCTCGTGGTTTAAACATCTATCTACCTATACAGTCGCGTACAATTGACTGTACTGAAAGGACGTGGAAGATTAGAGAACGGCGCCGCCGCAGCCCTTGCGAATGCTGAAAGCACAAACGCGAGGCTATCGCGCATCGCTCTCTTCTCCCTCCCTTCGCTTTCAGCCCCTTGGTTTTCCTCTCGAATTCGATAAGGGGCTGCGCGCACGCGTATCAACATATTCCATTCAGCATCCCCAGAATCTCCACCAGAATCACCCGTAGGGTGGCAACTTTACTATATGTATATACAAGCTGGTATACAAATAACTATACATTGAAAAATTCAAATTTTTATAGGTTGCGTGTAAAAATTTGATGCTCGGTATTTATGGTCTTTGAGAAAATCACGCACGTGAGATAAAATTTCAACGGCTTCCACCTTGTATATTATTATATATGTTTTTTCATTCCTTTCCTCCAAGTTTTTATCATAACGTATAGCATAAAGTATCGGGGTCGTAAGTATTTTGTAGGGGGCAACCCTTCGAAATTGCTTAAATAAGGCCTTAAGGTGAGGCTCAATACCGACGGAAATCGCATCAGTGCAAGAGATCCATAAGGGTTGGGGGAGTAGGAAAGAGAGAGAGAGAAAGCTACTTGAGCCTCCCCTCAAGATTCTCTTGCTCTAATAATTTTACGTCGTCAATTTGCGAGATCTCTTAGCCGAATATCGCTGATGTCGATAAAAGGGATTCACTTCCCTTTTATTACGCTTATTTACTTCGGCAGGCAAATCTTCTCATCGAAGTTGAGGGAATGTCCTACAAATTTCAATTTTACTACGCGATTCTATCTCACAAATAATCCTATTTTAATTTTATTATAAATAGGATGGGAAGTTCATTCGCACCGAGAGCAACGGAATCTGTAGATATAGATTTTATACCCATCTACTTTTATATCAGTCCATAAAATTGTAGTAAAATCTTTTCCTTTTCACTATTGACAATTCTTGCTCTCCATTACATATAGAGAGGATTAACAATAATTTTATGTTCATTTTATTTTATATTAGCAGAATGTTTATGAACTTAAAAAATCCCGATATGAAGAAATTAAAATTGAATTTTCGTCTTTCTGCTTTTTTTAATAGAGAAGACGAAAGACTTTTTTCAATGGCGAATTGTTTCTAATTATAGTCGAAGGGATAGAAGAAAAATTGTTGTTGAAAGTTATTTCATCAAAATTCGTTACTGATGTTTCAATATTGTTGTTAATCAGTTTTTTTTTACAAATCTTCATCATAATACTGTATTTTCGTTATTCGAGTAATTCTCTGATATCTGTCATTATAAATTTCATTTTTTGGCAGATGACGATAATACCGCTGGAAAAGCCGATCAAGAGACTGAAAACGATCACAATGAAGAGGAGATGGACGATGAAGAAGATGAAGAAGGCGGTGGCGAAATTGCGTTTGAAGAAACAAATTTCAACTACGAAGAATTTCTTCGGAGGTACAACTTCTATTTCCACTACATTTTTAAATGTTCTACGTTTTTTTATTTTTAACCCTGATGCTGATTTAATTTATCTTAATCTTTGCAAAGATTCGCAAACGTTAAAATCGTCAAAGCTACAAGCATACTCCTCGATCATTTTGAGGAAAACTCCGACCAAATAAATCACTACGTTGTAAAAATGTTGCATCGTATAGCGTGGGATTGCAAAATGCCTGGCATGATATTTCAAGCCTCAATATTCAGGATATTTCAACGAATACTCGAGTCAAAATCATCTCGGCACAAAGTAAGTATTTGCATCTATTTAATGTCACGGTAATTTTACTAATTTATAATTATTTAAGGAACTACAAAAATTTGCGATCTTCATAATTCGACGATTCGCACAAGTTGCTGAAAAAAATCGTAAAGCGTATATGGAACTATTGTTTTGGAAATCAACGCGCGATGCTACGGAAATGGTCGATGGCTATGATGTTGCACCGACCAATCAAAAAGTATCACGTAATTTTTGGACCGAGACCGAGGAAGACGAATTACGCACTTTATTTATGGAACATCAAACTAATAAATATACTCAAGGTGAAAACCAACAAACAATTAAATAAAGTTATCTTCATTCTTCTAGTCTGAGGTTACTAAACTTTGCTACGTTTGTTTAAGATTTGATCGACTGGATTCTGGAGAACATAATCAGCGATGATCGAACGAGACGCGGTGTAATTAAAAAACTTAAAGAGATGTGTCTAGTGGTGAATTCTAAGGTAAGTAATTCGCAAGCGTCAATTTTTCTTAGCGTTTCTTTAAAAAATAACGATTGAAATCTGAATCTCACTTGTTTATCTACTGATCGCAACTTTTAGGTATGATAATATAAATGTAGATAATATAAGTTTGATATTCAGTTTCTGGAAGTCATTCCATGTTTTTTCCTTTTTGCTTCCTCATAGAGGAAGCTTTGTTTTCGTGAAAATTTTTTTTTTTCGAGATTTTCATGTTAGTACACTCAGAATGGTCCAAAACGTCGAGAAAAGTGATTTAGAAAAAATGTCTGCATGTGTGTATGTCTGTTAACGCGATAACTCTTTTAATTTTCGAGATATTAAGCTCAAAATTGGTATGTATGTGAGCTTTCATACACCGGTGATCCCTATTAAATTTGGTTAAGATCGGTTGAAACGTTAAAATTTTATGAGATTTTGATTTTTTAAATTTTTTAATTTTTTTTCTACGATTCGAATTTTGGTATCGAATATCAAGCTGGGAGTTAAATGATACCAAATTCATGATTAACAGAAAAATACGTCAGATATAACCCAAAAATGTTGAACGATACTATATTTTCATAGCGAAGTTACACAGTCTATATTGCGAAAAGTAGCGATTTATGTCGTATAAACTATCCATACCCTTACTTCCCAATGAAATTTCGGAAAACACTGATTTCTATCGTGTTCTACAAAAAAAAAACAGAGAAGATAGAGTATTCGAGAGAGTTTCCGGACCGTCCGTCTTTATTATATTTTTACAAAGCGGGAGTGTGCGCTTATTTATTTCCTTATTGTATTTCGCTTTTTACAAAGCTTCCTCTATGAGGAAGCCAAAATCAATTACCGTACTTCCTCTTAGAGGTTGCTTTGTAAAAAGCGAAATACAATGAGGAAGCAATGTGTAAGGTTCTGCTTTGCATCCTTGCTTAAATTGTTTTATTTGTTTTAATTATAAATTCATTTAACAGACCGTCAGGAATGAAGTGCAAAAGCGATTACCAAAGGAATGGTCAGAGGAAGAAATGGCGGAGCTTACAGAAATTTGGAACAGAGTCAGAGAGGACCGAGGTACTTAAAAATCGCAAATTGCTCATCAAACTCTTTTCTCGCCAAAAGATACATTTTATTAGTTTTTTCTTTCCTTTGATAGATCCTGTTGATGCAATTCTCGGAGCTCTAACCATAAAGAGATCGAAGAATAAAATTAAAGACAAACTTTTGGAGATGGGATTGGCGAAGGATCGGAAAGAACTTCGCAAAAAACGAGGCAGGAATCTCGGCGAGGGCGGTGAGTTTTCTTTTTTAATCACATATATTACGCATTTACATTATTTGAGCATTGCCCTGTCATTTTTGAGTTTGTTTAATCGATTTCTGCACGGGATTTATATAATTTATATGAATGTAACAGAGTTGTAAATCCCCATTAACTTAGGAAATATAGTTTGCAGTGCAGTTAGCTTTGTAATTTTTATTTCATAAAAATAGCCTGTATTGATTATAGAATTCACTGTACATATTTGGAAACCTGTAAAAAATTACTATTTCTCGTTTAAATATTGGAAGAAATTGTCGAAAACATGGAAGATCTCGGCCCTCCATTACTTTCTTAATGCATTCATTATTTCTTTTCCATTTTTTTAGAAGGATTACCGTGAATTTTTGTAAAAATTCATATTTATCGCAGTTATTTAAAAGTTTACACATTGAATTATAATTACTATATTTTATTATTATGAAATCATAATTGTAGAGTGAATCGTATCAACATATTTATTTCTATAAGGATTTGGCATTTACAACTCTGGAATATAATTGTCGTTTTTACAAAGAAAAAAAATGAATATATCTCTCGCAGCGTTGGAATTTTCATCATATTATTTATTAAAAGTACAAATTTGACAATTTCACAATTTGATAGGCTTACCAGAAATTTTTATTGTGCTACCTATTTGTGTCATAACAGTTAAGTCATCATGGGAAAAACAGTCAGGAAGCGAAGAGTCTGATAATACCGAAGACTCCGACGATGATCATTCTGAACCAGCGAGAAAAAGCGATAAGCCCGTTAGCAAAATTACGAAGAAAGCGAAAAAGTCAAAGAAACAACCACTGGTCATCTATTCGGATGCACAATTGTTCGGACTCTTGAAAGACGTAATTGAAAAGGGTAATTTAAATTAGGTGCCAATAAATATAAAAATCACAATGGGGCAATTATGAAGTGTATTAATATTAAAAATTTCGCTTAAATGCAGATATGAAAGATGCATTAGAATGGATAAAGGAATCACTCGAGGACGTAATTGAAGATCGCGATGAAGAAAGCACCGAAGGTGTTCCGTTGGTTCCACTGACCGAAGAATCGGAAACTGCAATGGATTCTCCACATTTTCAAAGATTCTTGCGAGCGATTGGAATCGAACCTCCGGCAGACGAACAGGAAACTTATTGGCGCGTTCCAGCTTCTATGCTCGCTTCGACGATTCGCAAACGTTGTCAGCTTATTGGCAATGCTTTATCTGGGAATTTCCTGTCCGAAGATACTACACGTAAGCATTAAAATCTGTTACGCCCTGGCCATTTTTCCCTCTTTATATTGAACTATTATCATTTTTATAATTTGTCCTTCGATTATTCCCAAATGCTAATCCCGATTCAATACCCATTGGACATTCACCTTTATATTTGTCTTCCCATTTCCGCATTCACATTATTGCAACAAGTTGTGTTCTACTTCTTTCCCAATTTATCATCATTAAACCAACTAATTAGTCTTCAATCAATCACAAACCAACAATGTCTTGAATATATTAAAATTGTTCAAGTTTAGAGTTTGATTATAAATCAGATAATATAATTATTAATTGTCATAACTGGTGACATATAATAAGTTCCACTTTATTAAATTAGTGTTTATTCAAGCGTGATAATTCGAAATTTGAGTTTCTACTTTTAATCGAACAAGATCCCAAATAATATTAATAATAAACCCACGTCTCGTTAGCCCTAGACGTAATAAATCTGTGAATGTTCTTCTATTTTAATGATACTTTTGTTTTTTAGTTCTATTTTTATGTAAAGACATCAAACTATTTTTTTTTAATAATATTCATTTCGATTTCTATTTAAAACGTTAGAAGACTCTCGGGCAGATAGTAGCGAGGACAACGACGAAGATGACGACGATAACGAAGCTGATAACGATCTGGGCAGCGTCATTAAATTTTTCAACCCAAACAGTTTGGATTCTGATAGTTTGTTCAATTAATATATTCTTAGTTTTAAGTAAAGTTTAATATAAAAAAAGGAAATAAAAGAATGTAAATAATCGGCGTCTCTTAATGAAACAGTATTATAAACAGACGCTTTTTTTCACAGACGCGGTATCAAATTCAAACACAAACACGATTGCTGAAGCCAATTCAAACGAGGAAAATGCCAATGGCCAAGAAAAGCTCACAGAAGGTTTGTATTGCAATCTATATCTACTATGCAATTATGTTAAGGGATCGTCATAGTGTGATCCATTGGAAAATAGCAGATTTCCGGGATTTTTTTTTCTGCTGTTTAGGATAAACTAATCGGTCTGATTTTTTTTGTTTACAAATGAAAGGACTGATGGAGAATACAAAATGATTTTTGAAAAATTAATTAATTAATTGTTTAACACTGTTTTAATACCTCGAAAATTCCGGTGAAAAAAAAGGTCCCGTATCGTGGCCAGGATTGCGGACGCAAATTTGATTTGAAACAAAAATTTCAAGAAGATTATTAATCTATAAGAAAGCCGCTAGGCCTTTTTAAAACTGAAATTTGAAAAAAATGGCGGCGTTTTGAACAAAAAGTATCGAATTTATCGACAGTTTTTCGTTAAAAAAAATAGGAAGATTTAAAAAAAGCTTCCATAGCGCCATAAAGAATGACGTGAAGAATATTGTTAAAATTTCAAAGAAATAGCTTGATAATTGTTTCTTTGAGAGTTGTCACCGTTTTGAAAAACACCATTCCGAGAAAAAGGCGTTTAGTTTGGAGTGAGGAATTTTCAGATAAATCGTCTACTTACGATCAATCGGCAATGCCAGGTTCATACGATATTCCTTCTGCTTCGTACTTGGCCCGTTTATTCAGCGAGGTTGTAGAACTAAATCCCTGCAGGTTAAAAGGTACATATGCAGGTAGGAACAAGACAAAAGGAATAACAGTTGAACGGGGAGATGGACGAACTAGATGTCACGCTCCAATCCCTTTCTCTATACTGTTAGAAAAGATTGGAAGTTTTGATGCATAAACTCGTAATCTAAAATTAATATACAATTGTGATAAAAAATGAATGTACCTTAAAATTCAAATACTTTTCTGTAAGATTGAAGTAATTTATTGAAATTGTTGTACCATACATTAATTTTACATCACACTAGCGTATTAAATTTAATATACCAGTTTATGCATTAAAACTTCCAGTACTGTTACCTTAAATTGAAGTACATTTTTTTACAGTCTAAGACAGACTGTAGCGACCGAAATAATTCGAATTTCGATTTAAAAATTGAGGAGAATGTTTATAATTTCACACTGTGACGATTGCTTAAAATGCGACAATTTCTCATTGTGATATAGTTTTGTGAAAGTTTGGCCTGTCGATTTTCTCTTTAAAAAGAAACTGTTGTATTTTACTTGAAGATTCCGTTGACGAATTCAAACGAAGTCGCTCCCAAGATTCCGAATCAGAGATGCCAATGATGAAAAAACGTCGGGTCATCGTGAGTGATGACGATGATGATGATGATGATGATTCAACAGTCAAAGATGAGAGTCCCGAAAAGGTGGCAAGAAAACCCGTGCGGAGAATAATGAGTGATGATGACGACGATGATAACTAATTAGTCGCTCATATACACTCTTTTTAATATTCATATAAGTTTCTGTAATTTTCCAATAAAATTATTTTCAATTATCTATTTGAATAGTTATTGAAAAGAATTTCTTAAGTTATCTCGACAACTTTAACCGGAAGTTTCGTTCTATAATTAAATAAGTTAATTACAGAAGAAATCTTTATAATATATTATATGGATGTGGAAGTCATCAATAAAATAAGTAATATTATTTACCGTAATTTTCATGAAAACTACAATCTCGTATAGTAAAATATCCAACAAATATAGATGTAAAACGTTTTACTTTATTTTTTTTATCTCTTATTCTATGTAATTTCAAAGTGACAAAATCAACGTAAAATACGATTTTTAGTATCACGTATCTTCAATTTAAATCCAATTTTTTTTGTTTTCATATTTAATATTTTATTTTTTATTCATGGCCTTAGCTCTTTCGTTAATTTCGTCAACACACTTCATGAACTCATCCCATTGCTCCATAGCCAATGATATCCCTGCACAAAAAGCATCATAAATACAACACCAAAAATTAAAGAAAAAAATAATGTCTCAATTGAAACTATTTACCTGCTTTGCCAGGATGTATGTCTTTGTCCTTCAAATAATAACATCGTATATCGACGCGAACGGACCCCATAAATTCGTGAACTTTAACGTATCGATTTTTCCCAAGCGGCCACAAAATTTCTTCCTTGTCTTCCTTTAATGACTCCTTTAATACCGTCGTCTTGCATTTTTTGCAGATTTTTCCCGCGTCGTCCGTTTGTTTCTTTGAGTATTTTCTTTGCTTCTTTTCAATCGAAATAACACGCTAATTAATAAATCACCTTCAATAATAATAATTAGGGCCGTGTAGTTCGCGACGATTCCCCATGGCAAAGCCGCTCGGAAAACTCGACGCGATTCAATTGTTTTCTGGACTTAGAATATTTTTGCTGCTAGTGGACTTAGAAAAAAATCGCATCTGTGTGTCTCTGACTAAATTTCGCTATGCGGGACACAGAAAAAAATCGTATTCGTTGCACGATTATTGTCCTTCCTTCAGATTTAGAAAAAATGTGATTTCCTATACGATTTTTTAGTGACACAAAGACTTAATTATACTTCAAAACGATATAAAGCGATGAAGCTGTTAAAAAGCTTAAATTAGTGTATTTACATAATTAATTACTTCGGTCTCCCTTCGCCGCGTGGTATCAGTGGACAACGAAAAATTACCGCAGGTTCTCATATTTAAAGCTTCGTCGATTTTATGTCGTTTTGAAGTATAGTTAAGCCTTTGTGTCACTAAAAAATCGTATAGGAAATAACATTTTTCTAAATCTGAAGGAAGGACAATAATTATGCAACGAATACGATTTTTTTCTATGTCCCGCATAGCGAAGTTTAGTCAGAGACACACAAATGCGATTTTTTTCCAAGTCCATTGGGAGCGAAAATATTCCAAGTCCAGAAAACAATTGAATCGCGTCGAGCTTTCCGAGCGGCTTACGGCTTTGCCATGGGGAATCGTCGCGTACTGCACGGCCCTAATAATAATAATAATAAAATATATTTTTTTAATATTAAAAAGAAGGATAATAATAATAATGGAGGCAAACAATAATTTACCTCGTTGTCGATATCCTTCTTTGTTTTCGGCATTTTCACGTGGAGTAGAAGTCTTCCCGAAAAGTCTTTGTTTCAACGCTTCAATTATCCTGAACAAAGAATGATTACGCATGAAAAACTACGATGATAGTGTTCACATTTTTTAAAGTGTATATTGTTAAATTGTAAATCTATGCGCAATATAGACACGTTTGATAATTTATTCAAGATGATTTTTAGAGTTTCAGTTATTTGGGAGCAGCAAAAATATAATTTAATGCAATTAAATTTAGCGAGTTACGTGATTTAGCGACAAAGTGAAAAGTTCTGAACGATGTTGATGTTGATCGTAGGACAGTGCCACTGCAAATGATTGGCAATGTACGTATAACTGGAACGACTCACGTATAGCAGTGCATCTAAAACAATTACTACAAAATGAAAATGAAAACGAAAATGCTAATAGTACCAACACCGAAAACTGTTACACAAAGTTAGACAAAGAACTTCTCACGTCGTCTGGTATGTAATGTTCATTTTCTTTTTTTTTATACTGTGCATGAAATGAAGTGCTTAACAGTTTTGCTTTTGAAAAAATCTACGTCATACTTGTATATTAAATTTAATATACTAATTTGTGCATAAAAACTTTCAGTACTTGTACATTAAATTGCAATATGATTTTTTTTACAGTGGAATATGCACCACTTCTAATAGTACCAACACCTAAAACTGTTACACAAAGGACATCTCACGTCGTCTGGTAGATAACGCTCTTTTTTTTTTCAAATAATGTGCATGAAATGCAGTGCTTAACATGTCCATTTTGCTTTTGAAAAAATTTACATCCCACTTGTATATTAAATTTAATATACTGATTTGTGCATAAAAACTTTCAGTACTTGTACATTAAATTTCAATATCATTTTTTTACAGCGAAATATGCGCCACTTCTAATAGTACCAATAACTAAAACTGTTACACAAAGGACTTCCCACGTCGTCTGGTAGATAATGCTCATTTTTTAAAATATTTTATCAAATCCTTCGATTAAGGACTAGATAATACGATAAAAAAACTTAATTTATTTGGTTTTTTGATTTTAGATTATTGGTGTGGAAGTTACAGTGGTCACCGCGGAAGGCTTTTTTTGAACAGCGGTCCGAAAAATATATTATTTCTGCCACATTTCGGAATTTTTTCCAATAAAAAAATTATGAAACATAGTCAAAGATATACCCTTTACTATGAAAAAAAAAACAGTTCGAAACCTGCAATCATTTTCCCAAAAAAAATTCACAAGAACACGTCTTTTTTCGGCCGCCAACTAGGTGTAACCCCTTAAGGATCGTTTTCAAGTGAATTTCACAACCAAATGTTTCACTGAATCCGAATTTAAATCATTGTCCACGACAAATAATCCTGTTTTTTAAGCAATTACGATAAATTATATTCGAGAGTGAAAGACATATTTTTTTTTGTTTTTCATACACTTTTTTGTTGTCTTCTAAAAAATGTAAAGCATTTCTATACTTGGTATGATTTATATAATTCGATGCTTTGAATAATTGAAGTCTTACTTGTTTTTTTTTAGGAGGAATTCACAAATGTTTCCTTTACTTTATTATGTATAAACAATTATAATATATATATATCATTCCTGACATACTCGCAGCTCGATATATATTCACGAATATCAATATAAGCCGCGATCGTTGGCTTCACAATCAAGATTATCCAAATATCGTATATATTTACATATTTCTACCGTCGAAACAATCATAAATACGACAGTCGTTAATAACAACGATTGATCTGTAAACATGGATGTACTGCGTGCATCCTCTTAACTCTAGGACAATATATGGATAAATCTTTAAGGAGGTTGGAGCGCTCCACACTAGTCAAATCAGTGCTACATTTTTAAAAGCGTTTCTACAATTTCAGATGATTTAATAATCTGTTCCAAGGTGTTAATCACATAGCAGCATTAGTTCTTCATATTCAAATACATTTACAGCTGTGATATCAACAGTAAATCGATCAATATCTGCAAATTTCCGATGTTATGTTTTTTCATCCAGTTTTTTAAAAGGGTAAACCGTAATATCAGTCCGATTAGGACAACCAATAGCTCATTTTGTTTACTAAAAGATATTCTATCGATTGGCCGTCTATTTTTTTAAATCGTCTTAGTAGATAAAAAGATATAACCGTTTGTTTGTCCTACCATAACGTAACATCAAGTATACAAATGGCTGTAACTTTTGAACGCCTGATACTATAGAAAATCCGGACGGTCAATCGATTAAGGATCTTACACTGATCAAAATGAGCTATGTTTCGTCATGATCGGTCTGATATTACGGTTTACCCTTTTGCAAAACTGGATGAAAAAACATGACATCGGAAATTTGGAGATATTGATCGATTTACTGTTCATATGACAGCTGTGAATGTATTTGAATATCAAGAACTAATGCTGCTACGTGATTAACACCTTGGAACAGATTATTAAACCATCTGAAATTGTAGAAACGCTTTTAAAAATGTAGCACTGTAAGGGGGGTTCAACCCCCCTTAAAAAATCGACGCACTCAACGACTTTCCGGTCTACGAACAGATTGTAATTAAAAAATATTACAATATATGATCTTCTAAGAACCTTAGTTTTTATTTCGAATTTTTAAACCTGATTTTTTTTTGTTTTCATTCACTTTGCGAGCTTGAAACGTGATTCAAAAGAAAAAATGCTTTTTGCAAGGAAAAAAGGGAAAAACATGTTTTACCACGTAAAAATGTCGCAAGTTTGAAAAAATGCATTTTTGGAATAATTTTAAACGCTCATTTAATTCTTTTCCAATTTTTTAAGCTGAAACGAAATTATTTCAACACTACATTTATTCAAAACCTGATACATTTTTGTGTAGAAAAACATGTTTTTACATTTTTGTTTGCTTGTAAAGAGCAATTTTTTCAAAATCGCTCGTTTCAAGTTTCATTGTAAACAAATTAAAAAAAAAAAGTTAAAATTTTTTTTAAAAATTTGAACACTTTCAGGATATTATACACTACATCCTGAAGTTACAATCCGATCGGAGACTTTAAGATTCATGAGTTTGTTGATTATTTAAAGAATCAACCATATATAATATATATAATATAATATATTATATAGTAAATAATTCGCTTATAGGTAAATAAATTTGCTGGTAAAAAAAATGCTACATTTCGAGAGTCGTGACAATGGAGGCGATGCACTAAATTCGCTTACGTCGCCTAAGAGTTCAGTCATTTAATTCCCTTCGGGAAGGTGCAGTTTTTTTTTTTTCGACCGGATAACAAAAATGTGTAAATTACTATCATTCTTTTTTTAAGGTATTGTCGGATTTTTCGCTCATCTCATAAAGATTTTATCTGATACGAATTGGGCACGAATGAGAAAGATAGAATTAATTGCGGGTTGCAAATTTTTTTGTCTAATTATATAATCTTTGATCTTTTTTAGTCGCTGTCGTCGGTGTTTCGCTGGGCGCGAGTTAAAGGCCTCCGACTATCTTCGTCCGAACCGTAGATCACTTCCTCATCCGAGTCGTTGATCATCGAGAAAGCCGGATTGTCCTTCGTTATGGAAGAATCTGCAATTTGTAGTAAACCAATATTAATGAGCGCAATTAGCAGAGAAAGTTATAATTACAGTGGATGTTCCAGTATTTTTATTGATCGGGAGCGACTGATACGTCCGCAATGAAATTGGAGTAAAGAGTTTATCAAAATTTAGCAAATCAAATTTACTCAAAACAAAAATTTTAATTTTTCTTTTTTAACTCCGATCTAATATGATTTACGAAAATTATGATAGGCTGGCATTTACAGAAATAACTTTATTTAGTTTGAAACAAAAAATAAATAGAGTAACAATTAGTTAGTTTAAAAAAAAATTATTAATTATTTAATAAAAAAATTAATAAATATTAATTATTTAATTGAAAAAAAATTAAATATCATATATTTAATTTAGAAAATAAAAATTAATATTCATTATTTTATTTAGAAAATAAAAATTAATATTCATTATTTTATTTTTTTGGACTCACGTTGACCGTACACCTGCTGAAGAGCCGGTGAGTAAACGTAGGCCATCGTGTAGAGATAAAAATTCAAAAGTCCATAAAGCGCCATAAATTGCGCAGACGTTTTGTAGTACGTGGATAAACGAGAAGCAAAACTGTCTTCGAGAACTCCAGCGCCGAATTGTCTAGCAGTTACGATCGCGCAAACGGCGGCTACGATTCCAGCGAGTAGCGTGAGAAATCGAAGCCGAAGATCTGCGAACAAAATTAATAATTAATCCAATAAAATCCTAGGGAAAAAAATGTGGCTTGAACCCTATTAATAAAAAATTCTACGCTTTGTTACAGTAATAATTATTACTACCTCTGAAACACATTCTATTCCATTTCCATTTTACTCTTATTTTAATAATTTGTAAAAAATTCCTATAGGATTCTTTGTACTATTACATGGGTTCTGACACCGGCTTAGGCACCACTAAAAAATAATTCGAAATACTATTTTGACAAAATGCGATTCATTTTTCGAAAAGCCCATTTACAATATTTGCCATTTACCATAAAGCAAAAGAAATCTTTGTTCCAAGGTTAAAAATATATATATTTTCTTATAATATCAGTAGGAAAACAAGTGAAATATCTTTCAATTAATATCAGCAATTTGAATCTAAGCTTCTTAATGATTTTTTCCCGAATATTACTCATCACTAATCCAATTTTTTTTCTTCTTGCTAGGAAATAGTGACTCACCGAAATACGGCATGGACCGCAATTCACTGTACGCCCTTAAGATCAGCAAAAGAAGATAAGCGATGTAGATTCCTCCGACCGTAAAGAAGAATACCTTGAATCCCTGCAACGAGAAATCACGAGAAATTTAGTAATTATTAAATAGTTATTTTATAATTATATATTTTACAGACATTCTTTAATCTTTGTGATTGTCACGTGTAATTTTTTTTCAACGGGATAACAAAAATGTTTATTTTTAAAAAGAAGATAAACGATGTAAATTCCTCCGAACGTAACGATAAAAAAACTTGAATCCCTGCGATGAGAAATCACGAGAAATTTAATAATTATTAAATAGTTATTTTATAATTACATATTTTACAGACATTCTTTTATCTCTCTGTGATAGCCACGTGTACTAATGATTAGCAGTGAGCCGTTGATGTTATGATGACCATATAAATTGACGGTCAGGATCAATGGACGCGACGCACCTTGAGATCTGCGGTCGCGGCTCGAGTCTTTTATCTTTTCCCGAGGAGCGATTCGATTTCAGTACAACTTTCGACTATTCAGCGCCTAATATAGATCTAATAAACCGGAGACCGGCTTTACGAGATATGCGATACCCTCCTCTGTTTTCTGTTGCCGGACGTTTTTATTTTCACCTCTTCACTTGCGGTGATCTTGTGCGAATATATACAGCGGTGAACGCAGGTGCAACGCACCCGACTGATCGCCAGTCCCGCAAGTTACAACTCTACTACAATTTCTTCACGTACTTCGCTCTGTGATACTATAATTAATTGCCTTTCGATTGTGAAATCAGTGATAATCGTGCTGCTAATATTTTCTTTCTTTTAACTGTGTGTAAAATGCAACGACTTTGTGAGTACTTCTTATAAAATCCTTTCATATCATTACTTTTTATCAAGCAAATAATGAGTATAAAAGTTAAAAAAAAAAAGGATGCAAAGCAGAACCTTGCACATTGCTTCCTCATTATATTTCGCTTTTTACAAAGCAACCTCTAAGAGGAAGTATGGGAATTGATTTTGGCTTCCTCATAGAGAAAACTTTGTAAAAAGCGAAATATAATGAGGAAGCAATATGCAAGATTCTCCTTTGCATCCTTGTTTTATTTTATTCTTATTTTCTGATGTTTTCCGAAATGCAGAGCGAAACGAGTCAATTTTTAAAAAATTCAAATTAACGTAAAATCCAAACCGCTTTACCGATCATCACCAAATTTGGTACGTAGCAGGGCTGAATGTTATTGTTCCAGTGTAAAAAAATTTAGATGATTTGTTGAAATTTTACCTGAATTAGAGCGAAACGAAAATCTTTCGAGAAATTCAAAATATCATAAAAATCGAACCGCTTTGTAGATTTCGCCCAAATTCAATACCAAAGGTCGCATCACTTTGTTCCATTTTAATACGAAGTTTCAGCCCAATAACTAAAAACTCGTTCGTGTTAGAGCATTTACGTACTTTTTTCAAAATTAAAAAATTCTTGTACAAATGAAATGTGTCAATCGATTTTCCCGAAATGTATACCAATTAAAGATTAGGCAGTACTGTACATATTGTTCAAATTTGAGCTGACTCGGTCGAATAGTTTAAAAGTTACAGTTACATAAATTTTTTACCTTTCATCACACACACACGCATACATACATCCGGACAATCTTTCTAAACCACTTTCCTCGACGTTTTAGACCATTCTGAGTAATTTGACATAAAAATCTCGAAAAAAAAAATTTCATTAAAACAAAGCTTCCCCTATGTTTTTTGCTTCCTCATAAGAAAGCAAAAAACATCAAAATAGTTCACGTTTTGAGTATCTAAGAGCAATAGCATTATTGATTTTCTGCTTAAATTATGACAACCAATTTGTGATAAACTATTCTTTCAAAATTTTATCATTAGAACCGTATTCTAGTTTAGACAACCCATATTAAAGATGATTTTTTGGAAATGATATTTAGAAAAAATGGTAAATCTAATTATCTCTTCAAATTCCTATCTCATTGGCAGCAAAATATCCGAACTTCTTATTGAAAACAAAAAGGTAGAAATAGAATAAGTTTATTTGTTTATCAGGTGAAAACCATTCACAAATTACTAAGTTTTAGCCTTTTACAACAAAATAAATAGTTTTTATGTCTTTACATTGGAAACAAAAAGGTATTTTTTGCTAAATAAAGAAAGTAAAAGGCTACGCTAATTCAGTGATAAATTCACTTTAACTTGGATTTTCATAGAAACTTTATTTATGTGTGAGAAAATTGATTTTACGTTTTACTACCATTAAGATAGGAAACTGAAAAAAAGCTAATTAAGGTCGATAAATTGTGAAGGAAATAAATAAGTAAATGATTATGTATACATGCTTATTTACTTATTATTTTAGTCATATATTTACTTAATAGTAGTAGGTTATTAAATTTTATTATAAACTCATTTATATAAATAAATATACTACTATTAACGTTATAAACGTAATTGTAGCATTTAAAACAATACATAATTCGCAGGAAATAAATAAGTAAATATACTACTATTTGATAAAATAGTAGTATATTTATTTATATAAATATATTATTATATTTATAAATAAATATATATATTATATATTATTATTATAAATAAATATATTATTATATTTATATTAGTAAATATACTACTATTTTATCAAATAGTAGTATATTTACTTATTTATTTCCTGCGAAATATGTATTGTTTTATATGCTACAATTACGTTATTCTATTACAATCATTTGAAATTCATTGCAGTTGTGATTCTACTGATTCTTCAACTTCTCCAAGACACAAGAGGATTTTTTTCCACCGTCGAGTGTCCTCCATTCTCACAATCGGAGATCCATCAATTTCACGAACTTAGCCTACAACCTTTGGACTGCACTTTAGTGATTTCCTGCACAGATCGCTTAAGAATCGCTAACACCGAAGCTATAGAATCTCCGCTTTGTCCAGGGGATAAATTTGAGGACGACAACTTCCTCTATGACTGTTTTCCGGAGAATAGCGATACATGCAAGATGAAGCTCAAAGTGACGTTCATTAAAAATTGGGATTTTCAAACGCAAGAGGAAATTCCTTGCCCAAATGTTCAGGATTCTTCAGTAGCGAGTCTTCTTCCCTTTCCCGGCAATTGTTCTGTGGTAAATCGTCCTAATATTCAATGAAAAATTCTATAGACCGTAAAAACAAAACAAAAATCTACTTGAAATTTAATGTACAAATTCTGAAAGTTTTTATGCATAAATTGGTACTCTAAATTTAATGTACAAATGTAATGTATAATTAAAATATAAAATTTTCAATAATTTTCATTAACTTTACTGCAAAAATACTTTAATTTATACAACTTGCTATGAAATTTAATTAATTCTTTATCACAAGTGTACATTAAATTTAATTGACGAGTTTGTGCATAAAAACTTCCAGTTTTTTTTCTCTGATTGTGGAGTTTTTTATGTTAATTGAAAGATCTTATATTCTTTTTCAGTTCTATAAATGTGATTGGGGATCAGCCGTTTTATTCGAGTGTCCATCAGATTTGCATTTCAATCAACAGCTTCAAGTTTGCGATTGGCCTTGGCAAGCGCAATGCGATTCCTCGTGGAGAGGATGTCCAAGACCGTATCCGCGATGTCCGGAAAATTATCCGCGACCGCTTTATCTGCCTCATCCTAATCTCTGCGATCATTTTTATCAGTGCGAATGGGGAATTCCACGGCTTCAAACGTGTCCTACGGGACTCCACTTCAATCCTACTCTCAAAATTTGCGACTGGCCTTACAAAGCGAATTGTCAAGTTTGCTGAACGCTAGATTTGTCCTAAGTACTTTTTATATTCGCTAATTTTTATTGCAATTTGTAAATATTTTATGACTGACTATAAATAATAATTCCAAAATGTTATTAACAAATTCATCACAAAAAAGCTAACTTTTTTCTTGAATGAAAATGATTTGCTATTATTTCTGAATACGTACGAATTTTTTCAGAATTCTGTGTAATTTTTAAAAATCATGCTTTATATATATATTTTTTTTAAATGTGTGGAAAATCCCGAATTTTGGATATGTGTCTTTCATATAACAACCAATTACACCCACAACGTGTCCGGACAGTTGATCAAATAGATTCGCAAATAAACAGCTTAAATTTAAAAACAAAACACAATTTCAAAAATTAGATGAAGTTCTTAAAAAATTCATACGTATTCAGAAAAATTAACAAATCATTTTTATTTGAAAAAAAAAACAAAAGTTGGATCAAAGAGTGATTTGTAGAATAATTTTTTTTTCATGAATTTGTGGATAACGTTTTGGAATTATTATTATGCAAAATCAATCTTTTCAGCAAATTTGCCACTGGCTTTACATAGCGAATTATCTGAAAAGTTTGCTGAACGCTAGATTTGTCTCAAGTACCTTACAGTGTTGTAAGTCCCCATTACTTAACGATATAAAGTTTATAGAACGGTTTGTCTTGTAGTTACGAATTTGTAATGATAACCTGTAGCGATTATAAAATGATATGTGAACTTTTGAATAGCTTTAAGAAAAATCGATTTTTTAATTAAATTTTGGGAGAAATTGTGAGAATTATGGACAACCACAGACCTCCATTACTTTAGCAATGCACTAACAGTATTTCTCCATTTGTTTCAATAAGATTATCATGAAATTTTATGGGGAATTAATATTTTTTGCCTCTATTCAAAAGTTAACTCGTCATATTATAATCACTGCAAATTATTATTATAAAAACATAATTACAAAGCCAATCATAGCATCAATTTTGTTTAAAAAATAATTAGGGTTTTACAACTCAGGTACTTTATATGTTTGCTAATTTTTATTGTAATTTGTAAATATTTGTATTTACGTAATAATTCGACGTGTCGAGAACGTAGTTGTAAGTTGGGTCCTCAAGTTCCGTGCAACGCAACCAAGTTGCGAGGGTTAGTGCTGCACCCCAAAGTGAACCAACGACGAGGATTTTTGGCAGATAAAATGTCAGCAAACGCCTCTCGTTCTGCAAAAAGTAGAAAATATCATTTTTATTAATTCTCCATTAGAATTTCGAATAATTAGAAATAACAATTTCAGAAAAATATCAAATATAGAGAAAATTATATTTAAAAAAAATAGACTTTTATGATTTTAAGTATTCGAATATCTAGAACCGACAATCAATTTTATTCATCGATAGAAATAATAATACCTGCGTTTTTTTAAACACAAAAACAAATTCTCCCTTTCCGATTTCATAATTTCTTTAGCTAAACATTGAAGAAAAAAAAATTAGCTCTTCTACCTGTTTCAAAATTCTTGGTATTTAAAAAATGGTAACTTAATTTTTTCAACTTATCTACCAAAAAATTCTCTTGGAGATATAGTGAAGTAAAAGAAAAAGAAGATTTCCAAGGCGTGAATTTGTTACCATAAATACTAAATCATACCTGTCGAAGGCCGTGATAAACACACAGCCAGAACATGAGAATAGCACAGAGAAACGTCGTTTGAAGTATTGCATCAAGCATTCCAGGCACCCAAGAGTTCATGAGAAACGTCATTGGGAACATTGGATCTAAAAAAAAATAAAAAGCGAAAAATAATGAGGAAGCAATATGCAAGGTTCTACCTTGCATCCTTGTTTTAATTAGATAAATAAACATGTTGTGAATTCGCTTTTTCTATTTCGTTATTCCGTTATTTCGTTATTATTAGAGCGTTCTCGAAAGTAAATATGATAACGTATATTTTAAAAAATAATTCAACATTCCATAAAATCAAAAATTTCATACCGTTCGTCACTAAATTATACATATATAATGGCTGAATATTGTTTCATTTACATACAAAATTTGAGCTCGCCATCTCAAGTTTTGCAAAAGTTACAATAGAGCGATAATGTAAATTTTTGAAAAAATTCAAAATTCCATAAAATCTGAACCACTTTACCGATTCGAGCCAAATTCGATACCAAATAACATTGAGTGCATCTGCTCTTATAAACAACTATTTAGCAAAATAGACGAAATTTTACGAAAGTTAGAGCGTCCACCTCCTTTTTTCAAAAAATTCAAAATGTCATAAAATCGAAATTTTCGTACACATTTTGTCGTAAAGGGCTACAGCTTAAGAGGGTCTGCTGCTACATTTGTGTGCCAAATGTGAGCTCGATATACAAAACGGTTCTTGAGTTATCGGCTTTCGAATTTTCGGAGTTGTATACATACATACATACGAAGCATTCCATCTCGATTCGACCTGGGTCTGACCCTCAACCTCCCCGATTTGGCTCGTCATTTTTTGTAGGATTGGTTACACCCTCAAATGCACCAGATTTTATTTCTGTATTTTTACTATGCATATTTTTTTTTAAATATTTTTTTAAAGTGACATATCGAATGCCCTAATTTAAAAGTCTAAAAAAAACTAAAAAATACTTTGTTGAATATCAAAATTGTCTATAGCAAAAGTGGGCAAAATTTTTCTTCATATAGTTTTTAAGCTTTTTTGATTAAAAAAAATAATGAAGCAAAAAAAATTAATGAATTTTTCGCTCTAATTAAATCTGTCGTCGATTAAGTGAATTTCTTACTGTTATAAAAAATCAGCAGTGGCAGAAGCAAAGAGACCCACTTCTGTTCGATGGACCAATCCTGCATGGGATATTTTCTCAACGAGTGACCAAACCAGCACTGCAAATGAAAGATAATACGATTTGTCGTTTATTTCCTCAATTAAGGGATCTTTCCAGTGTGACGGCCCGAAAAATAGCTTATTTTCACAATTTTTTTTCGGACGGTTACTATACCCCGATCAATTTGAAATTTTTATGACATATTAAGATAATCATGAATGACAGAAAATGATTTTTTATAAGACGGTTTGTATTGTTAAATTTTTTTTTTTAATTGTTGAAAATAATGTTGATAAAAAAGATAGCCTCATGGTGGACATCCTAGGGGTCGCAAATTTGATCTAAAAAAAATCCAAAGGATTATTAATTAGTATGCGATTGGCTATCGCGCTATGGAGGCTTTTTTTAATCAAAATTGACAAAATGGCGGTGGTTTGCACAAAAAGTACCAAATTTAACCGTTTTTTTCGACAGTTTTTCTTGCTAAAAAATAGGAATATTTAAAAAAAAAAGCTTCCATAGCACGATAGAGAGTAGTTTGAAGAATATTCTCCTAAAATTTAAAAACGATCGCTTGAAAACTGTTCCCTGGAGAATGTCCACCGTTTTGAAAAATGTCGTTTCGAGAAAAACGCGTTTAAAGTTTCGAGTGTAGAAATTTCATATACCTAAATTGTGTACTTACGACTAATCGGCGATGCCAGTTCCATAAAGTATGTCAGCGAAGTGTTTCGAATTTCGCTTTAAAAATTTGAGAATATGTTTTTGACAGTATATGAGGCATTCCATATAAAGCGGGCCATCCTGATTTTCAATCTTCGTAAAGTGGGTTCATAATTTTTTTCCACAGTATTCAGAGTTCCGCGAACACATACGAGTTATTTCAGATTTTTTATCCCCATAGTTTTTCCACAATAAAATACGCTTTTTTATTCTTTTTTTTCCTTTCGCTGCCGATTTAAAACTATCTATGACACAAAAAATTGTTCCGAGATAAATGTAGGTTTTCTTGTATACTTTTTGATAAAAATGTTTCTAAATTAACCTAGATAAATTTTGAGGCATTTTTTGGCAAAAAGGAAACATTTTGATTTTGCTCAAAATTTGACCGAATTTCTGTTAATATGTCCACTAACTACACCAAAATTTGCGCGATGATCAATTCATACCTTCATAATGTGAACATGTGAATTGTGCATGATTCCGCAAATAACCGAGCTGTATATTGTGAAGATATCAATTTGCCAACGTGGTGATTTTTTCATCGTTTTTAACATTATGACGGAAATTCTGTGAAATTTTGAATAAAATAAAAATGGTCCCTCTCAACGAAAAAAAATGATACGCCATTATTTTGCCAAAAAATGCCTGAAAATTTATTTAGCTTAATTTGGTAATATTTTTATCAAAAAGTATACGCGAAACCCTACATTTTATCCCAGAACAATTTTGTTGTGTCATAGATAGTTTTAAATCGGCAGCGAAAGGAAAAAAAAACGAAAAATAAACAAAGCGTATTTTATTGTGGAAAAACTATGGGGATAAAAAATCTGAAATAACTCGTATGTGTTCGGGGATCTCTAAATATTCTGGAAAAAAATTATAAACCCACTCTACGAACATAGAAAATCAGGGTGGCCCGCTTCATATGGAATGACTCATATTCTAATAGATACGACAAAAAAAATCGATTTTTTTTCACACTGGAAAGATCCCTTAAAAAATAGCCCGAGCGAAAGTAAAATGATAGAGAATATGTATATAATTTTACCGTAACGATGAATGTCGCGAGCAGGAAAATCAGTCTGAACCATATCTCAATTTGTGTGAATGCTGGATTATAATTCTTAAACTGTAAATAAGATAATGAGAATTAATAGGGCAATAATAATCAATGGTTTTTGAAGTATTTTCTCTATCGACGTGCTTACTGACGTAGAATGTTAGATCTCTGATTGAATAACGCTGGTGGAAGCTCTCGAGACCGTGAAAACGGACCGTTATTATGTAATGAGTAAAATCAAGGGATCCTAAATGAGCCACGACGATTTCTTCGCAAGATTGTCTCTCGCATTTCAAATGTCTCGTTCTGCAATTATAATTTTAATGTTGTTTAATTGGTTAATCGAAAGTAGATAATTTTAAACGGTTGCACCAATTTCAGAAAAAAATAGCAAATTTTTTTTTTGTAGGAGCGAATTTAAAAAAAAATTAATTGCCTACACTGTTAAAAATATTTTGAAAATTAATATATGTATTGGAAGTTCTTTTGCAGATACGATATATTAAAGTTCATTTAATACGTTGTAAAAGTCCAATAATTATATTATAAACGAAACTTTTATGAAGTGTTTAGTATATTAATTTTACAATACTTGTTTTGTATATTAATTAATATTTGTATATTAAATTTAATATACTCGTATCTGCAAAACCGCTTCCAATACTTTATAGTAATTTTCATTTTAAAAAGTTTAACATTGTATGCATTTTATTGCTGGTATTAGTGTTGCGATTATTCAATAAAATTTCGAGTATCGAATCTAAATAATCGGATAAATAATAAAAAACATGATATTGAAAAAACAAAATTTCTTTAATTCATTATTTGCGATTTGGTTTTTCTCTTTTTCATGATCAAACTATCACTACAAATTATTAATTGCGATTTATTACTTTTTTATCTGAAATCTGTGCAGTTTCGTTAATTAAAATAATTGTTAATTTACCTATTATGTCCAGAATCCGATGATAAAACCGACGAGAGTCTGTCTTCGAGGGTGATACCGTCAATCGAAACGCTGACTTGAAATGTTTTGTCGTATCTCTCATCTAGAATTAACAAAATTTCGTTATTGAAAAAAAAAATTCTTTACAGAAGATTTTGTTGATTTTACCGTCGCTATTTGCTGTAGAAAATTTGGCGATGACCCACAATTGTTGACTGTAAGTCGAAAGCGCCGGAGTTTTCATAATAAATGGACCAGTTGCCATTTCGGTGCCATTCAGATGTGCTGTTTGCTCGCTTGTGGACGTAATCGGCGGTCCTAAAAAAAAAAAAAAAAAAAAAGTAACGTAAATTTGATTTCTTAAATTTTGTATTTAAACATCATATCCCTAGCAGATCGAACAACCCAAAAAAAAAGCGCATTTCCAACCCGGTCGGATTGAGCCACAAAACCAACCGATAACCCTGGCGGAAAAAAATCTACAACTTTCTACGCCGTTTCAACAACAAATTACAAATTTCTACAACTAAGTACGAGATTTCTACAATTTTGTAAAAAGTTGTAGAATTTTTCTACACGAAACTACTAGTTTTTGCAACTAACTACAATTTATTGCAACAAAAAAGTAGTTAATTGTAGTTTGTTGTAGAAATTACAATTTTCTATGAGAAAAAACATTTTAAAAAATTAAAATTGATAGGAGTAGTTTCTCATAGGTTCTCATAGAAACTACAACGTTTTACAGCTAACTACAACTTAATAAAACAAAGAAGTAGTTAGTTGTAGTTTGCCATAAAAATAACAACTTGCGATATCTGCAACAAACTTTTTAAAAAATTGGAAAAGTAATAGTAGTTTTTCATAGTTTCTCGTAGAAACTTCAACTTTTTACAACTAATTAGAACTTAATATAACAAAAAAGTAGTTAGTTGTAGTTCGTCGAAGAAATAACAACTTTCTATAAGAAAGTATTACTTTCTACATCTGCATCAAACTTTAAAAAAAATTTTTTAAAGTAATAGGGGTAGTCTGATTTGTTCAAAATTTCCGTAATAAGTTGTAGTTAGTTGTAGAAAGTTATAGTAACTACAACTTTTTACGAAAATTTACAACCATATCAGTCCCTATGGGGTGTACATTTCCGTTATTAGTTGCAGTTAGTAGTAGTAACTTTGACAAGTTTGCAAATTTTCATATAAAGTTGTAGTTTTTCATTATTGTATATGCCCGAAATTAGCGTAAAATGTTGTAGAAATTACAACAATTTACAATCATGTTCCAAATCTCGCATTTTTTCATAAAAAGTTCCCACATAGCACTGGAATATTTCTGAAACATTCTCAAAATATTCCTTTGCAATAATGCAATATTGCGAAAATATTGTGAAAGATGTTTGAAACATTTCTAAAATATTGCAGCAATCTTGCAATGTCCGCTCAAAACGTGGCTAATATAATATTTCAATAACATTACAGAGCAATATTGTGTGAATATTACATTTTCCGCCAAGACTAATTCGTAAGAAACTACCGTTTTGAATATGATTTTTTCAGCAGCACTATTGGACGTCCCCGATAATAATCCTATTTATTGGAGAAAAATATATATATCCCATCCAAAATTCGAACTCACAACCTCACCTACGTAGCCCACGTCGCATTAACGACAAATAATTTTAAAAAGCGATCCCGCTTCAAAAATATATAACAATATTAAAGTTTCATTAACTACATTTGTTCCAGAGGTGAATGCGGTTAGAAGAAACATAAATTTGCGCTTCAAAGACTTACATCTACCTACACTGAGAGAAAAGCATATAGTTGATTTAACGATTTCATATGATAAAACGAATATAGGAAGGCTTGCATGTTTTATGGTCGAAGCGATGATAATGTGGTTCAATAAACGATACTTGCAAGGTTATTAGAAACAAACGTTGAAATCGTATATACAACGAAACGGCATATTTGAAACGATTAGAATAGTTTTTGAAACTATTATCATTTTGATGATTGCTACTATTAAGAGTCGCGGTAGCGACTCGACGCCAAGTTAAAAAAGAAATTAATGTTGCCTTCACGCGACGATTTGTCTGTCTGATCTTGACTGGACGGACTGTTACTCCTGATAATCTTATTTGCTATATCCATGAAATAGAGACGTTCCACCTGGGAATTACAGTTTATAGTTAGATTATCGTCGGTCTAACTATATTTTTTTTTAAATTACCAGATTTTTCTCTCAGTGTATCAATCAAACCTATTTAACGACCTAACGTCTATCGCACTAACCACTAGACCATCGACTACTTGTACAAACGTTATAGTTTTATCGCCTATGTGCTCTGTCGACCAAGACTGATGAATTAAAAAATAAAGATAGAACAACAAAAAAATCGATTCATACCATGCCGCGTTTTCCGATATATTCTAATGAAGCTTCCAATTTCCGCAAGAATGATACTCAAGAGAACGAGGTGAGTTTCTTTTTATTGCGAAATGCAGATCATTTCAAATTCAACTTTTTAAACTAGTTTAAAAATATCCATTTGAAATGTATTGGTATGCTGCAAAAAAAAATCCATTGTACAATTTGCAAAATCTAATCTGGAATCTTTTATTCGAAACTTTGTGAAATATTATTGAAGGAATGGGATTCATAGGTAATGTTCAGAAACATTTAAAAAATGCTTGGCAATTGTTTTGCCTCCAACAATATTTCTGAACGTTAAGTTGACAATATTGCAATTAAATATTTGTGAATATTCGACTGGAAGTTTATGGAAATATATCTGTGCAATGAAATATTCGAAATATTCCTGCAATATTCAGGCAATATTATGTGCTATGTGGGTTGTGAAAGATGCATCGTTTCCTATAAAAAGTTGTAGTTTTAAGCTGTTTTCGCATAGTAAGTTGTAGTTTCCGCGTAATTATTCGGAGTAGAAAGTTTTAGAAATAGTGACGTTTCGGCGTAAAAAGTTGTAGAAATTTTGTCCGCCGGGGAATTCTTGTCAATCCAACCGAAAAACCAACCGTGCTTTCAAAAGCTCGCAGCTCGCGAATAGGTTGGTCCTCGGGTTGTCGAGACACAAGTCCAACCGGAATTCCAACCGTCGCAAGAAGCATCGCATCGGTTGTTGGATCCGCTAGGGATTATTTTTACATATTTTTTTAAAATTATATTTATAAGCCAATTCTAGCCTTTTCGGCTTTAGAATTTTTTGATAGGTTCAACAATTATAGCATATATTTTATAATATATTATTTTTATATTATTGTGAATAATAATTTTATAATTTTTTTCTTTTTCACACCTTGTGAAATAAAATTTCCTGCGATAAACGTTTTCTTAAAACGAAACGAGAACATTTTTTATCGCACTAGTATCGTAAAGTACTAAATGATAATAATCTATAATCTATAATAGTAGTATACTGAAGTTCTAAATGATAAAAAAATCTGTCGCTTACCTGCTAATCCGATAAATACTGCTAATCCGAAGCAGGCGAAAAAGGCCACGAAAACCATGACGAATTCTCGTTTGTGCATCGAGTACAAACGCATTTGAACAGATCTAAATTTAAAAAATGAGATATTAAAAATTATAAACAATTCTGTAGCAGCAGTATTATGGGTCATTCCATACCAAGTGGGCCACCAAACTTTCGCATGGACACAAAAAGTGTTTATAATTTTTTTCAAAAGTTGTTTGGAGTATCACGAACATCCACAAATTATTTCAGAATTTTCTAGATCTATGGTAATTTTTCCCAAAATTTAATAACCATTTTTTGTTATTTCATTTTTTTTTCATTTCGCTGTATATTCGAAATTACCGAACGTACGAAAAATTTGTTCGTGTATAAAACTTAAGTTTTCGAATGTACTTTTTAGTAAAAAAATTTCCATAGCTGGTCAAAAAAAATTTCCGCCATTTTCTGACATAATAAAGTCATTTTTTTTTTAGACAGACCACTTCTATTTTTCGCAAAATTTTACAGAATTTCCATTATTATGCTTATAAACTATAGAAAAATTGGCTTAATGACAAATTAATGGAATGACCCTTATACTAAATTTTTTATATGATGTTAATTTTTTCTCGTTGTATTTCATAATAATTCACCTTTCGCATCTGTCATGATGATAAGCCGGTGCTATATATTTGTTGAATTCGCTGAAGAGGTCACTGAACTGCGACAGGGCATTTCTAACCTTGAGGTTCCATCCCGCTGATGGAAGGTGGTAGGAATAACCCAGACCTGAGCCTTCCATTCTCGTCTCTCAAATTACGCGTTATTCTGATCATAATATCAATCGTTTAACTTTCCGAATTACAATTAACGCTAATAACTGCAGCTACGCAGACATGCATTAAATTTAAGTGATAATTTAATTTGACACATTCATTTAATAATCTATATCTTTTGTTTTATTTTTTTTTCATAAACAGACCTGAGCCTTTTATTGTCGTCTCTCAAATTACGCGTTATTCTGATCATAATACCAATCGTTTCGCTTTCCAAATTATTATTAATGCTTATAACTTCAGCTACGCAGACATGCCTTAAATTTAAGTGATAATTTAATTTAACGTAATCATTTAATAATCTATATCTTTTGTTTTTATTTTTATTATAAACAGACCTGAGCCTTTTATTCTCGTCTCTGAAATTACGCGTTATTCTGATCATAATATCAATCGTTTAACTTTCCGAATTACTAGTAACGCTAATAACTGCAGCTACGCAGACATGCATTAAATGTAAGTGATAATTTAATTTGACACATTTATTTAATAATCTATATCTTTTGTTTTGTTTTTTTTTCATAAATAGACCTGAGCCTTTTATTGTCGTCTCTCAAATTACGCGTTATTCTGATCATAATACAAATCGTTTCGCTTTCCAAATTATTATTAATGCTTATAACTGCAGCTACGCAGTCATGCCTTAAATTTAAGTGATAATTTAATTTAACGCATTCATTTAATAATCCATATCTTTTGTTTTTATTTTTATTATAAACAAACCTGAGCCTTTTATTCTCGTCTCTGAAATTACGCGTTATTCTGATCAATCGTTTAATTTTCCAAATTATTATTAATGTTTATAACTGCAGCTACGCAGGCACGCCTTACAATTAAGTGATAATTTAATTTAACACATTCATTTAATAATCTATATCGTTTGTTTTTTTTTAACAGACCTGAGCCTTTTATTCTCATCGTTCAAATTACGCGTTATTCTGATCATAATATCAATCGTATAACTTTCCAAATTATTATTAATGCTTATAACTGCAGCTACGCAAACATGCCTTAAATTTAAGTGATAATTTAATTTAACACATTCATTTAATAATCTATATCTTTTGTTTTGTTTTTTTTCATAAACAGATCTGAGCCTTTCATTCTCGTCTCTCAAATTACGCGTTATTCTGATCATAATACCAATCGTTTATCTTTAAAAATTAATATTAATGCTTATAACTGCATCTACGCAAACATGCCTTAAACTTGAGTAGAAATTAGATTTAACACATTCATTTAATAATCTCTATCTCTTTTTTTAAAATTTGTTGTGAAGAAGAACAAAAGCAACGAGCCTTACAATTGAGAGGGAAATATCAAAATTTACCTTTATTTATTCAATAGTAGCTCTTGTACGTATTTCAGCATGAATATATATCTTAAATTTAGCATATAATTAATAAATTTGAATTAATAGTGACCCACATTTCGGGTCAGTGATTGCAAGGCCCGTGTTTATTTTTTTGCTGTTTCGATATTGAGCACGCGTTCGTTGAACGTCAGTCGTGCACTGAGGGCGAGTATCATATTGGAACCGAGGGAGTCATCGTTTTACCCACATAGTTATTGATTTTTTGGTGCACGACCTTCGCGCCGAAGCCGACAACCCGATGACCACCCCCCAGCTTGGATTCAAATCGCACTGAATTTTTATTACGAGTTGGTTGATACAGATTTAACGATCTAATAAAAATATGCAAAGCTTTTAAATTTCTCAATGATTTAAAATGATAGAAAATTATGACTATTCCGCAACATTCGAAGGACAATTTATTTATGTGTATTTCTTTTTGGTACAAATTGCTATACCGCATAAAAGTGATTAAACTTTAAAAGAGCTCTTTGTTAGACATTTTTTAGATTTATTGTAAACGTATAATAATTGTTAATTAATTTTTATTAAAATATTGAATATCTCAGGAATATACAAATAGGAAAAGATATCAGAGTTGTAAGCGTGTAAGAATCTATTCATTTATCTATTTTATAGATAATTTTTAAATATCCTCCTATATTGTTACGAAAAAATATAAACATTTGTTGTATTTAATCACACATGGATCGTTTGAAAATACCATGAAGAGGAAAATAATGATTAATGAGATAAATAATAAAGATACGCAAGGCTTTGCAATGTCTGAATGGTTTAGAATATGGGATTATAATTTTGGACGATATTGAAAGAAAAATGTATTTTGAGTATTTCTTTTTGGTACGAATTGCTATGTGGGAGCGAGAAAATCAACCATCGCGGTTAATTTTTTATTATATTAAAATTACTCTGATCGTCATGATCGACTATTCAATTGATTGAACCCCCATTGAGCAATTCAACATTTTCCACGGCTATTTTATCACGGTCATATGACCGGCGAGTAAAAAAATACCAAATCTATTTTTCGCTATTTCCATCGAATAATGCTGAGAAGTGAAAAAAAAAGCCTGCAAAGTAGAACTTTGCAAATTGCTTCCTCATTGTTTTTCGGTTTTTACAAAGCCACCTCTATGAGGAAGTATGTTAATTGATTTTGGCTTCCTCACAGAGGAAGCTTTGTAAACAGCGAAAAATAATGAGGAAGCAATTTGCAAAGTTCTACTTTGCAGACTTGTTTATGCTCTAGATATTTTTCTAAATATTCAAAGTGTCGAAGAATTTAAACCGTGTAACCGATTTTTCTCAAATTTGTACTAAAACCTTATATTATAGTAGTCCGTATGTGGACCAAATTAGAATGCGGTATCTCGTAATTTGCACGAACCAGCGCGAGAATGAGAATTTCGAAAAATTCATAATGCCATAAAATCTGAACGGCTGGACAGATCTGCGCCAAATTTGTATTCAAATGTTTTTCGATGATAGTTCATATGTGATCAAAATTTAAGATAAATCTGTGAAAAATTAAAAAAAAAAAAAAAAAATTTCGTTACAGCATTTTTTTTCTTATTCACCAAAATCGAAATTTACCGATATATCGTTAGTTCCTTTGACTAAATTCATCATTAAATTAAATCATATCGAAAATTGCAGCCGGATATCTCAGAATTTACAGGACATGAAGTTTTTGAAGACATTTTTTTTTAAATTGAAATGTCAATAAAATTATAACCACCCTATAGATTCTCGCCAAATTTTGTACACATTATGTTTTGAAGGTAGTCCTTTCGTGTCCAGAATTTCAGCCCGATATCTCTCAATTTACGGAAGTTATAGCGTAAAAACGATTTTTTCAAAATTTTCAAAATGCTGTAAAATATAAATTTTCGAACCGATTCGCGTCAACTACAATCCCAAACAGTATTCTATGATAGCCCACTTGCGTACCAAATTTGAAGCGCATTCATCGAAAATTGCGATAGTTATCGTGTAAACAAAGAAATGTGCACATACACACACACACACACACACACACACACACACATACAGACATTTCGCACAAACCACTTTTCTCGACGTTTTGGACCATTCTGAGTGTACTGACATGAAAATCTCGAAAAAAAAAATGTTCACGAAAACAAAGCTTCCTCTATGAGGAAGCAAAAGTAATCGGCTAAAGTAAGGTAAATTTTTATTTTTGATAATAAACACGGGTACGGGATGGCAGCATCTCTCGAAGAAATAGAAAAAAAATCCGTAGAAATAGTCGAATTATTATTGAAAAAATTGTTATTCACAATTTCCACATTTTTGTCAATTAAAAAACAATGTTCTTTTCAAAATACGAAAAAGCGTTGTCGTATATACATGTTATTCCGTAGTTGCAATATATACATAGTATATAACTAGCAATCGAATATATCAGTCCCAATATTTTATTTTTCCGTCCCAACCGGCGGTCGCTAATCGCGATGGTTCATGAGGATGCCAAAGAGTTGAGACACAAACGCCGTCGTGCGCTTTCCACTTTTTATACAGTTTCGTCGTTTTCCAATCCCAAATGTAACATTTTCCATCGGCATCGCCCGACACGAGGTAACTATAAAAAAAAATATTCGTAAATGCACACGCAAAATTTTAAGGGGTGGAAGTAAAACCCAAATTGTTGATACTCATTGACAGATATAAAAAAATATATGGGGCATTCCATCTGAATTTTTCATACACGGCCCCTTCAATAATTTTAACAATTTTTTATCATAAAGCATTTTGAAAAAGAAAAGACACGTATTTATTTATTTGACGCTACGAGCGATATTTCCGACAGACGAATTTTTATAAAAATTTGAATTTTTCGGTATATATATTTTTTTATTCGTTAATATCTTGAAAATTAACAGTCCTATCAAAAAATATCCAGGATCAAATTTATTCAGTTTATGAAGAGTTACTTAATGTATATAAAAAATGTTATTTTCGTTTTCCTAACGTTGTGTTTTATGACGTTAATCAGCAAAATATCATTTTTCAAAAAACCGCCACTTTTTATCATTTTTATATGCTCACGGAAAAATTCTGTTTGACATTACGAAATTTTTGAGACCCTATGCAGAATGGCAAGATTTTTTAATGAGAAGTTCTATACAATTTAAGTTTTTTTTAACATCCTGAATTATTACGTAAAACTTGAATTACGTAGTACTTTACGAAAAAAAAACATTTGCCAACCTGCATAGGGTCTCAAAAATGTTGTTATTTTACACAGAACTTTTATGTAAGTATATAAAAATTATAGAAAGTAGCGCTTTTTTTGCAAAATGATACTTTGTTGTTTAACGTCACGTAACAAAATTTTAGAAAATTTACAATAACATTTTTTTATATACGTTATGTATCCCCTTGCAAACTGAACGAATTTCATCGTAGACATTTTTCGACAGAACTGTTCATTTCCAAGATATTAACGATAAAAATAATATCAATACCGAAAAATTAAAACTTTTACAAAAATTCGTCTGTCAAAAATATTGGTCGTAGCGCTAAACAAAAAAATACGTGTCTTTTCTTTTTCAAAATACTTTTTGATAAAAAATTGTCAAAATTATTATTTGAAGCATACAAAGATTACATTTGGGTCTTACCCTTAAGGGGATGCTGGAGTAGATTTTGATACCGACTTTGCTCGGTAAAAATAGTCGATTTCGTAGTATACACTATTCATCGAACATATGCTACAAATATACGGCAAATTTTGCAGGGATGTAATAAAAACATTCATGCTTGGGTGTCCGGTCGAATTACTATTCAAAACATACAAGAAATGTAAGAAATTGTATATTACTGAAACTCTCAAAAACCAATATGACCGCTCGAAATGTCAACAGGTCGTTTGAGGTAAGATATAAACGTTTCTGGAACTCAGATGTGTTAAATCAGACCGGACACCCATTCTTTGATTATTCCTGAACCTTTCAAAACCGTCGGAATGTCGATTACACAAACCAAAGCCACGAACAGTGTATACTACGATTGCAAAGACTCTTTGCTTTTCGCACAGGCTCAGAGCTGGTAAAGAGCATGATTATAGTTCCGTTATTAGGAGACAGGTGGCGTTGTTTACTATTGGCAAAAGCTCCGAGCCTTTGCAATGCAACCGTAGTATACCGTAGTATATGGATTCGGCTTGTGTAGATAACATTCTGATGGTTTTGGAATATTTAGAAATCATCGCAGTATTGACGTCCGGTCTGATTTTACATATCTAATTTCCAGAAGCAATTATATCTTACAGCAAAGGTCTGTTGACATATGGTGTGTGGCCATTTTGCTTTTGGTATCTTTTGCCAAAAGTAAGCAGACTACTCCGCGCCACCTGTGTCCTAATCGGGAAACTTACCGAACAAAGTCGGTATCAAAATCTACTCCAGCATCCCCTTAAATAAGATTCTCGTAAAATTGCGTATTTCTATTGATAAATTGTTTACCTCATGTCCGGTGAGAAATCCAAGCCGCACGCGTAACCAGCAACCATGTGTCCCGTGAAAGTTTTCTTGCGATTCATTTTGAAGCGATTAAGAGCCGAGAAAATAACAATTTTGTTGTCCATACTTTGGCAAGCGAGCCACTTTTGATTTGGCGATGGAGTAACCGCGGGCATCGAGTGCATCGTCGGATCTGCAATATACTTCATGTCTACTGGAATATCCCTGCAAAAAAAACAACGATAAATCTAAACTCTCGAACGAAAGTAACTTGACAGTACAGCGAATTTGAATTAAAAGTTTACCATTCCCAGACTCGAAGACTCTTATCGTCGGACGTAGTGACGAATCTTCGATTTTCGTCAACGAACGTTATCGTATTAACGGCGCCCAAATGACGATCGTATTCTTGAGTTATTTCTCCGGATCTTATATCCCACTATAAAAACAATTGGATATAATATAATCATTGCAAACGGAAATTGATCAGAGGGAATGAGATAAAAATCGGTGACAATTATCAATAAATATTAATTACTGGACTGTTGGTCGATGAATAATTAACTTCACGATTCTTTTACAAAAGTGTGCGGAGAAAAGAACCAAAAAATTATTGTCGTTGAAAAAAAAATGATGCTTTGATTATCCATAACCATTGGAAAAATCGTGACATGTTTTTTATTTCCAAACACAACAAAATTTGGATTTTCGAAAATATTTTAAAAGCTGGTTTATTCGAAATTTGTCCAACTTTGAAATATTTTTGTTATTTTGTTTTTGTCAAACTTACGCAGATAATTTTCTTATCACTTGTACCAGCCACAAACAGATGTTGCTTGTCGGGATCGGGATTGAATTTCGCGCAGTAAGGAATTTTTCTGCTGGTAAAACGACTTATACAAGCGCCGGTTTCCGTATCCCACAACTTTACATAACGATCGTATGCAGCAGACAGGAATCTCTTGCCATCGTTGTCGAAACTTATGTCGCGAACTGCTTGTCGATGTCCGTAGTACGTTCTGACGCATCGTCGCTCATTATATACTTCCCATAACTAAAGAGACAAAAGACAAAATGTTACAAAGCATTCTAGACAATCTATTACAATTTTTGCTTCCGCATAGAGGAAACTTTGTTTTCGTAAAACAAAATTTTTTTCGAGATTTTCATGTCAGGACACTCAGAATGGTCCAAATCTCGAAAACGGCTTTAACAATCAAGCTGAAATTTGGCACGCTGGTAGAGGAGCAAGGCCCTTTCCTATGTATACATTTTCAAAAAAATTGAAAAAAAAAATTCAGATTTTATAAGCTTTTCAATTTTTCAAAAAATGTCCGTATGTTCTCTAGCTTTCGCAATTTTTCAGCTAATGAGCTAAATAGTTCTGGACAAATAGAGAAATGAAAAATAAAGGTCGGTATTGAATTTGAGCGAAATACATAAAGCGGTTTAGATTTTATAGAATTTTGAATTTTTGAAAATATTTGTTTTCGTTCTTATTTTAATTTGTATTTAAAATAAAGATGCAAAGTAGAATTTTGCACATTGCTTCGTCAATAATTGTCATCATTCGCAAAGCTTCCACTATGAGGAAGCCGAAAATAAAATAAAGAAACTTCCTCATAGAGGCGGCGTTGCGAAATATGAAAATTAATGAGGAAGCAATGTGCAAAGTTCTACTTTGCGTCTTTTTTGTAACTGAAATTGTTCTGTGATATTCACCTTTACACGGCAATCCATACTGCAAGATAACAGTAAATGTGCGGTACGCGGAAACCATTTGATCTGTGAAATTCCCTTCGTGTGTCCTTCCCACGTGTGAATTTGTGATTTTGGAAGGAAACAACGTTCGGGTGGTGATTCCGATCGTAAATTCACGCCAACATCTTGAGGTGCGTGTAAAAACGATCGGCCTTGATAATCCACGCTGTCCTTAACTGTAAATTAAAATTTATATTAAAATTCCTGTAAAAAGTGCTGAAAATGATTATTAACAAAATACGATTGATCTTACTATGTAAGACCGTTTTTTCTTCCAGTGGTTTTTCCTCAGTTTGTTTGCCTCTCTTATTTCTTTTGGCCAAAATCTCTTCGAGCTCTGCGGCTTCCTCATCGCTCGGTTTCATTATTCTCTTTTCGTCAACAAAACCGCCCCAAGGACCGAGAAAACCTTCGATATCGGCAGCATTGTCGTTTTTTTTTCTTTTACGTTTGTCCGCTTCGCGTAATGCTGCGGTTTCGAATACTGTCTTTGCGCCAGTTTCCACAGCTGCTTCCTTGGCACCGATAAGAGTTTTTCCTTCTTCGGCACTTCCATCCACCGTTGGATCCAGTGCATATCCTGATGGACAATACGTAATCAGATTAATACCAATTTCAATGACTTGGGATTCGTAATAAATTAACAAATAAATTTAATTTATTTTTACACCAATATATTAAGTGATGTTCACACCAAAATATCAATATCATTTGAATACAAATGAATGGATTCATATTGAGTAAATAAATAATAATGACCATAACCGATTATACATTGAATATATATTTTTTTTCCACCATAGAATAATACATAAAATAATTAGGGACGTCCTGTTCAATGATATTATATAGTATTCATTATTTCATTAATTCTTTCATTTGATAAACCCTTTTACATTATCATTTTTACAGATACCAGTAAATTAACGAATAATATAATAGGTGTTTGTTCATTCATAGTAAAATCCTTTTTATTCCTCTTATAAAAAGTAACAGGTCATAATAATAGCTTAGTTGCAAAAATTTGTATGCTTTTTGTCAAAATGTATTTACTCTTGGGATTTACCAATCCAGAGTTGAATAAAAAATGTTATTATAATAACTACAATGTAGATTGTAGATGTTTATAGTTACCATAGCTCGCAAACGTTCTTCTCTGATTCTCAAATTGGAATTCACTGATATTCGCTTTCTCCACATAACCGGACAGCATATTTTTTGCCGCTCTCTGCTGTTGAGTTCTGAATGGATTTTCCGGCCCCACATCAGGAGCAAAAAGTTCCTCATACTTTGGATTGTACATGACTTCTTGACAAGTGGAATCTATGTGACGTTTGCATAGTTCCGAGCCCTGAATAACAAATTTTGTGGATATAATTAATGGATGTCCCGACATTAAACAAATAAAACAAATAAACTTTCTAATATTTTCATTTTTTTGGTTTGATAGGTGTTAAATAGTGGTGGAACATGATCATGATTAATTAATAGGAATATCGGATTGTTTGAAATATGAGAATTTAAGATAGACGCTCTACATTCAAAGCAAATTGGTAAGAATTTTCCAAAATCATTTCCAACAATTTTGATGGCTCACTTAACGATTTTGAAGAGCATTTTATACATGGACATGTATTTTTAGGATATACATATAACAACAGTCGTGTTTTGACAAGAAAATGCACTTGTATACATAAATATTCAATGAAGTTATTTTGGCATCTAGCTTTATATTTTAAAAAAGCCATAATTAAAACCGATTATGACAATCGATAGCTCGTTTTGTTCATTGAAAGATGCTTCATTGATTGGCCAGAATAATTTTTTAATAGTATTTTTTGTATGAAAAATATAACCGTTTTTATGTAACCTAACCTATAATGAAACATACACAGGCTTGTAACTTTTGAATAACTAGTATGAATAATAAATCTTTCCAGCCAATCAATTAAGCATCTTTCAATGAACAAAATGAGCTATTGCTCGTTATAATCGGCCCAATATTATAGTTTTTCTAATATAGAACTGTATGACAACCTCATATCGAATATTTATATATATATCTGTGTATTATCCTTTAAAACTGTGTTTGCATGTATTTGCATATTAAAAGTTCGTGCTAATGTGCAAATCATTATTCAAAACAGTTAAAAGAACTACCAAAATTTGTAGAAATACAATGAAAAATTTCGTATCAATTTGACGAGTACGTAGCAGAACGACGTACTTTAAGAAATGTTTTTAAACTACAGAAGACAATTCTTTTTTTAACTTACGGTAGGTACAACATCGGGAGCTGCACATATTTGTAAAGCCAGCGACGTGAGAGGTTTTCCAAGGGGTTCGACAATTTCACTATTATCTTTGGAAATATTGGTTCTGTCCTCGTTCTTAACCTCAGACGAAGTTGTTTGAGTTCCAGATTCTCCATCGGAACCGCTGTTCTCGTCGCTGCTACCGTAATCCCTTAGGGCGAGCATTCTCGCAGCCTCACAGTCAAAAGATCCTATTAATTATTTAACATTCAATCACCAGTCTCGTTTTTATACAGCGTGTCTAGAGACACCTATTCGTCTTAATAGCACGGCAATGACGGCAAAACGACGGCAAACGCTACGATAAAAACAAAGAGTGCCGTCGAAATAAGAAAGTCCCTAGATTTACCGTGTGGTAAGGTAGATAATGCCGTCGATTGAAAAGAAATAGCGACGGTAATCGGCGCCCTTCTTTACCGTGTCTATAAGAGAAATATTGCCGTCCGTTTACTGAATCAACATAATAAATCGAATTACGTATCGCGCTGGAAACGATAAGTCTACGGACCAGTTCAGCATTTACGTACTTGCCAATTTTATGATTAATGTCTTAATCAAATTTACAATGCAGATTATTTACCGTGTCTGATGAAACCTTGAAAAGTGATGGTAATCTGTTGCCATCGATTTGCCGTCTCTTTATGAGGCGCTCTTCTTTACACGATAAATTGGTATTTCCTAGGAGCCTACGAGAAAATTCAATCTTCTTCTTCTTCAACAATTTGGACAGGCCTATAGAGCACCACCTCAAGACTGCCGTCCTGGCCACTGGGAAAATTATCCGTGTCGGCCAAATGACCCTCAAGATTTCTGCATCTGCATTTTCGAATCTTCGGACAACGATAACAATTAAACCGTACATCTGAGACGGAATACCTTCTGCAGTCCTTTATCTTTTTCAATTATCTAAATGCGGATTTAAGATAAAAAATATATGTTTCAATTTAAGGGTGTTTGCGTTAAATTAATGCTTTGGCTCGCTATAGCTTCCAAGCACTTACTAGTAAGATAAAAATTCGAAAGCAGTTTTTTTGCGTTTTCAATTATCTAGATGCGGATTTTTTGTTTTTTTTTTTAAGCTCTTTTTTAAAGGCTTTTTTCCTTAAATGTGTATGTTAGCTCATAAATCCTCGATCACGAATCAATTCACGCATCAGAAATCAATTTCTGACGAAGAGTTTTTTTTTATAAACATTTATTATACGGATTTAAAAAAAATTTAATTTTTATATTTTATAATTTTTTTTCAATTTAAATTTTTTCATTTTTTTTTCATTTTTTATAATTTCTATATTTTTTTACTCTTTTATTTTTTATGATTTTTTTTTAATGCAGAAATTTTTTTCCATTCGAAAAAATCCTTTATTTTCTCGAGTTCAACCAATTTGCGCATAGATCGCACGTATACACAAAAAACTAGTCCACACGAGAAAAGTAAACGCTTTTTTGACCGGCTTTCGTGCTTGCCTCTTGGGTCCATTATCATCGAACACTAGGGCCGCGGCGAGACTGATGTCAGAATCTTGGGAATCATTTGCTGGGGTCAGTTTCAAGCTGCCACTTAAATGTTTGCATAGAACTCCCTCGGTTACTAAAACTACAAATTTCTTGTCATTTTTTAGCCAAAGAAAACTTTTCGCGCGGTTCGCGCGGAGCTGTGCGATTTTTTTCTTTTTTTTTTTACTCCCATCCTCTCACATATTAAAGGTAATAGATGGGATGTCGTAGGACCATTATCTAAATCTTCAATCGATTTCACCGAATCTATAACAGCATCTACCATTTTCCGGAATATAAAAGACTTTGTAGCTGCGTTGATAAGGTCATTCAGAATCCTGTATAAACCTGCGTGAGTGATATACAATGACTCTGCTAATATACCCGTGTGAGAATGTACATCGATTGAAGATTTAGATAATGGTCCTACGACATCCCATCTATTACCTTTAATATGTGAGAGGATGGGAGTAAAAAAAAAAAAAAAAGATCGCACAGCTCCGCGCGAACCTAAGTTTTCTTTGGCTAAAAAATGACAAGAAATTTGTAGATTTAGTAACCGAGGGAGTTCTATGCAAACATTTAAGTGGCAGCTTGAAACTGACCCCAGCAAATGATTCCCAAGATTCTGAAATCAGTCTCGCCGCGGCCCTAGTGTTCGATGATAATGGACCCAAGAGGCAAGCACGAAAGCCGGTCAAAAAAGCGTTTACTTTTCTCGTGTGGACTAGTTTTTTGTGTATACAGTAGAACCTCGTTTATCCGAGGTAATGTGGGGAGGACGTACCTCGGATAGCCGAAAACTCGGATAATACGGAAACCATACACAATGCATATAATGAGGAATAGCTTTATCCGTTTTATCCGAGTTTTTCCGTATTATCCGAGCGTACACCTCGGTTAACGCGGAGTGCTCGGAAAGTCCGGTGGCTCGGACAACGCGGAGCCTCGGATAATCGAAGGCCGGAAAAACGAGGTTCTACTGTACGTGCGATCTATGCGCAAATTGGTTGAACTCGAGAAAATAAAGGATTTTTTCGAATGGAAGAAAATTTCTGCATTAATAAAAAATCATAAAAAATAAAAGAGTAAAAAAATATAAATATTATAAAAAATGAAAAAATTAAAATTTAAAAAAAATTATAAAATATAAAAATTAAATTTTTTTTTAAATCCGTATAATAAATGTTTAGAAAAAAAAACTCTTCGTCAGAAATTGATTCGTGATGCGTGAATTGATTCGTGATCGAGGATTTATGAGCTAACATACACATTTAAGGAAAAAAGCCTTTAAAAAAGAGATTAAAAAAAAACAAAAAATCCGCATCTAGATAATTGAAAACGCAAAAAAACTGCTTTCGAATTTTTATCTTACTAGTAAGTGCTCGGAAGCTACAGCGAGCCAAAGCATTAATTTAACGCAAACACCCTTAAATTGAAACATATATTTTTTATCTTAAATCCGCATTTAGATAATTGAAAAAGATAAAGGACTGCAGAAGGTATTCCGTCTCAGATGTACGGTTTAATTGTTATCGTTGTCCGAAGATTCGAAAATGCAGATGCAGAAATCTTGAGGGTCATGTCGGCCAACGTAAAACAACTAGTGGTTGTACGTGGTTGGTAAATCCACAGACGAATATACATGGGGAAGACCAATCAAAATGGTCTCTAATTCGAATTAGTAGACTTGTTATTCACGCCGGGTCGGGCGGTAGGGTAGCATCGACATATCAAATTTAGTTTTTTGCATTTATCAGCCGAACGAGTAACCACCAAACGTTTTAATTATGTTATTCGTGACCACCAAACGATTCCGCATCGATTAAGCCGTATTTGAATCCATTTAAACAAAAAAAATTGTTTGGCTAACTTTGGGCCTCATTTAATTTTTTAATTACTCTAATTAAACTATTTACTACCAAACGTTTTAATCAGACTACCAATCACTACCAAATGACCACCAATCGATTGGAATTAATTTAAGATGATGTATTAGTGCTCGGTCGGTAACAAAAACTGTAAAGCGTTGTTCTTGATTGCAATTGATGTTTCAGGCAAAATACGAGAAGTACTGACTGCCTCTTGGTACCCTGCAGTCAGTACTTCTCAACTTTTATTCGAAAAATCAACCGTGGCGAAGAATAACACTTCGGGAAGATTCAGTTATCTCACTCGCACTTATGGCGATCTGAGAAAGACAGACGATATGTAACACATCACCTTAAAAAGTTTTTGTAAAAGTTGCATGGCTAACTTTATGGAGTTTAGTCGCGGTTATTAACCGATTAAATGTTCGGTTACTTAACCGGTTATTTAACGAGCTCGAATCATTATTTGCCGTCAGAACGATGTCGCAGGCGTCGCGGATGCTGCAAAGCTTGTCTCTCGTACTTTCTTGATCCATTTTGAGCTGTGGTAGTTCATTTGGTAACTGTGTGGTGCTGATGATTATGTTGTGTCGAAAAGATTGTGTTCAGGCGGCAATTTCACTAATTCCGCTGTATTAAGTTATTTGCCAACGACAAACGGCAATATGCCGGCGTTTTTAAAGCATATTGAAGTCGAGAACTTCAAATCGTACAAAGGAAAATTGGTGATCGGACCTCTCAAGTCCTTCACCGCTGTTGTTGGACCAAATGGATCCGGTGGGTTATGGCTTCTCGTTGTCAAAATCATTTTCGCGCCTAAATTAAGCGTTTCAATATCAATACAAATTTTCACTAATCTTTAGTCGATATTTTTCATAAAATTATCCATATTTCATTACAAAAGTTTACCTAATGATTTTTCGAGACTTTCGTATTTATTTTTCCTAAAAATTCCTGACATTCTGATGTTCCAAAAAAAAATTAATATACAGTAAGCATTAGACACTTTTTGTTTTTAGTTATAAATACATGGTGTTTGTCTAAATAACGTTATATTGTATCTATGAATTTAGTATTTTTTAAAACTAAAATTATGATGTCCATTCCAGGCAAATCAAATTTTATGGACGCCATAAGTTTTGTTATGGGCGAAAAGACAAGTAGTCTACGTGTGAAAAGGTTCAGCGAACTTATACATGGAGCTTCAATCGGAAAGCCAGTCGCACGCAAGTACGTCATTGACCATTTATGTAGTTTTATTTTATTATTTTGTGATTTATAATATATATATATATATATCTCTAGTTTATATTTATACAACACTGGTAATTTTTTAATACAAAAATCAGACATGCAAATCTTAATATTTTTTTTGTTTATGTAATATATATATATCGATTTGGAGTAAAAAATATTGTTTTCACATTGTTTTTACAATGCATTATTTTATTTATAAATATACATCAATTTGCAGTAAATTCTGTCTTTACAATATTAATACATAATATATTTAGCATTTGCTAAATATATATCACATATTAGAGAAATAATATATTAGGAATAAAATTTACTACTTTTTATTATATGGTATAATAGCTAAATATTTTTTGCAGTGCTTCGGTAACTGCTGTTTTTGAGATGGAGGATGGCAGTGAAAAAAGTTTCATGCGGACTGTCCAAGGCTCTTCTTCCGAGCACCGTATAAATGGCAATGTAAAAATTCCTCCTAGTTATTTTAGATAAATATTAATAAATTTAGATTGAGCAACAATCATGGAAGGTATTTTCTTCTTTTCCAGTTTGTTACTAGCCAGGCTTATCTTATTGAATTGGAGCAACTTGGAATCAACGTGAAAGCAAAGAATTTTCTAGTTTTCCAAGGAGCAGTAGAATCAATAGCAATGAAGAATCCAAAAGAGCGAACGGCTCTCTTCGAGGAAATCAGTAATTCTGGGGCTCTGAAATCGGAGTACGAGAGGTAGGCCACGATTTACGTTGTAATTCCATTCATTACTTTTTAAATAGAAATTTATGGTGTAATTTATTTAATAATAATCAACCTGCATGCTTTCAAAAATATGTTTAAAATTGGTTTTAAAATAAAAGAGAAATGTTATTCTTATAAAAAAACACGCTCAAAATGTTAATTCTTTTATACGGTAAATGTTTATCTGACAAAACGAGGGAGTTTTATAACTCTGACCCTAATTCAGAAGCGTAAAAAAAGTTTAATCGCGGATTAATATTGAAACTCGTGTAAAAAAAATCATTCTATAGGTTGAGAACTGAAATGTTGAGAGCCGAGGAAGAAACGCAGTTTTCTTATCAGAAGAAAAAAGGTATCGCTGCGGAGCGGAAGGAAGCAAAACTCGGCAAAACTCGAAAAAGAGGAGGCGGAAAAATATCAACGTCTTAAGGAAGAATATGTAGGTTTTTTTTATTTAACTTGTGAATATTCAACTGTGAATCTGCGAGGAACTTAATTGCGAAGAAATATAATAATTAATTGTATCGCAGGTGGAAAAACAAGTTGAGCTTCAGCTATTTCGCTTATATCAGAACGAAAGGGCAATCGAGAATCTGGAGAATTCGCAGAAGAAGAAGCAACACGATGTGGAGAAGATTGAAAAAAAGAAAGAGAAGGCTGAGGAAGTGTTGAAAGAGAAAAAGAAAGAATCAGGAAAACTTGGTCGGGACTTGGCTAAAATCGAGCAAGATATCAGAGAGGTTGAAGTGGAAATAACGAAGAAGAGACCGACTTTTATCAAAGCCAAAGAACGTGTTGCACACATGCAGAAGAAAGTTGAATCTGCGAGAAAATCATTGGCTCAGGCGCGAATCGCTGATGATGCCCATAAAAAAGATATCAATGAACTTCAGGAGGAATTGCGTCAAGTTGAAGAGGCGAAAGCTACGTACGAGGCCAGCATCGCTGGTCAGTCACAGATGCAAGGCCGTGACGTTCAGTTAGAAGACGAACAGGTATATTCGATTTTTTATTATTTTATTTATTTATTTTATTATTATATTTATATACTTCATTTATCGTATCTGTTAAGATTTATCGATGCGCACTACGTCAGCGATTCAAGTGCTATCTTCTCTTTTTGAAGAAATGACAAGCAACTTCTTCTTTTGTTCAGTTAATGAAAAATCTAGCTTGAGCTATGACATATTTTTCTCTTGTACCGCTTTCTTTAAACTAAATAAATCTAATGTATTCTCGATCTCTCACGTAATCACTCGGTTTACGTTCTAACTTATTTAACATGGGCGCAGAGAAATCGAGAATCCAAGTACAAATAAAAATTTCGCGTTCGCATAGCGAAATATAGTTTCATTTTTGAAGGCAGCTTCTTTCGGAAAAGAAGCGAAATCGCCTGCGATGAAAATGAACGCGAATGGTGTTGCACGGGTCGTGCAGTTGAATAAAGAAAAAATCTCGCTTGAGCTATGACACATTTTTCTCTTGTACCATTTTCTTTAAACTAAATAAATCTAATGTATTCTCGATCTCTCACGTAATCACTCGGTTTACGCCTTAACTTATTTAACAGTATCTATTTTTATTATTATTTTAAATACATTCTCAATGTATTCTTTATTCACGATTTCATGATTCACAACTTTCGTACACTTTAAAAATTAAAGAGAAACTAAAATTCAACATTGCATGAATAATCTACTCAAGTTTTTAAAACCCAGAACTTTTCTACAGCTCATTTGCAATAGTTAGATGCTTTTGCCAAGAGAAAAAAAAATGTTGTTTCATAGTTCAAATGAATATATTTTTTTATCAACATCAGCAGATAAACAAGGGAGATATTTGTGAATGAAAATCAACAATTTGGGTCTGGCTAACTCCCCTCAAATTAAGAAACAACTCTAAGCCGACCAAAAAATCTCCTGATATTTTGCTTCCTCATAGAGGAAGCTTTGTTTTCATGAAATTTTTGTTTTCGAGATTTTCATGTCAGTATGCTTAGAATCACCTAAAACGTCGAGAAAAGTGGTTTAGAAAAAATGTCCGTATGTATGTGTGTGTGTGTGTGTGTGTGTGTGTGTGTGTGTGTGTGTGTGTGTGTGTGTGTGTGTGTGTGTGTGTGTGTGTGTGTGTGTGTGTGTGTGTGTGTGTGTGTGTGTGTGTGTGTGTGTGTGTGTGTGTGTGTGTGTGTGTGTGTGTGTGTGTGTGTGTGTGTGTGTGTGTGTGTGTGTGTGTGTGTGTGTGTGTGTGTGTGTGTGTGTGTGTGTGTGTGTGTGTGTGTGTGTGTGTGTGTGTGTGTGTGCGTGCGTGCGTGCGTGCGTGCGTGCGTGCGTGCGTGCGTGCGTGCGTGCGTGCGTGCGTGCGTGCGTGCGTGCGTGCGTGCGTGCGTGCGTGCGTGCGTGCGTGCGTGCGTGCGTGCGTGCGTGCGTGCGTGCGTGCGTGCGTGCGTGCGTGCGTGCGTGCGTGCGTGCGTGCGTGCGTGCGTGCGTGCGTGCGTGCGTGCGTGCGTGCGTGCGTGCGTGCGTGCGTGCGTGCGTGCGTGCGTGCGTGCGTGCGTGCGTGCGTGCGTGCGTGCGTGCGTGCGTGCGTGCGTGCGTGCGTGCGTGCGTGCGTGCGTGCGTGCGTGCGTGCGTGCGTGCGTGCGTGCGTGCGTGCGTGCGTGCGTGCGTGCGTGCGTGCGTGCGTGCGTGCGTGCGTGCGTGCGTGCGTGCGTGCGTGCGTGCGTGCGTGCGTGCGTGCGTGCGTGCGTGCGTGCGTGCGTGCGTGCGTGCGTGCGTGCGTGCGTGCGTGCGTGCGTGCGTGCGTGCGTGCGTGCGTGCGTGCGTGCGTGCGTGCGTGCGTGCGTGCGTGCGTGCGTGCGTGCGTGCGTGCGTGCGTGCGTGCGTGCGTGCGTGCGTGCGTGTGTGTGTGTGTGTGTGTGTGTGTGTGTGTGTGTGTGTGTGTGTGTGTGTGTGTGTGTGTGTGTGTGTGTGTGTGTGTGCTGGGCTTCGAAAATTCAATCTCCTCTCACTCGGTAACCGTTCGAGCGATCCGGCTCAAATTTGGCACGCAAGTAGAGTAGCTGCCCCTCTTTGAATGTTGTGATTTTTGCCAAAATATGTGAAGTCATTAAGATTTTATGTTGATTTTAATTTGTTGAAAAAAAGGCGTGGTCGCTCTAACTTTCGTAAAAGTTCGCCGATTTGGCTAAATAGTTCTTCATAACTGAAGATACGTTCAATGTTGTATGGTATTGAATTTCGACGAAATCGGTAAAGCGGTTCGGATTTTATAGAATTTTGAATTTTTCGAAAAAAATAGATTTTGATCTAAATTACGTCGAATTTCAACAAATGAACAGAAATTTTGTACAGACGAAAAATAACATTCAGAAATGCCATGTACCAAATTTGGTGATGATCGGTAAAGTCGTTCGGATTTTACACCATTTTTCATTTTAAAAAAAATGTAGATTTTCGCTATAACTTCCGGAAAAGTTGAGAAAGTACGACAAAAATTTGTATCTAATCAAAATTAGATGTAACGGTGTTTGCAGAGGTGATTTATAGCTGTATAAAACACCTCTGCAAAAGAGACACAAGGTATAAAAAAAAAGATGCAAAGTAGAACCTTGCACATTGCTTCCTCATTATTTTTCGCTTTTTACAAAGCTTCCTCTATGAGGAAGCCAAAATTGAATAACATACTGCTTCCTCACAGAGGGAGCTTTGTAAAAAGCGAAAAATAATGAGGAAGCAATGTGCAAGGTTCTACTTTGCATCTTTTTTTTTTTGTTTTTTTTTCTTCATTGCACGAAAATATTGTACTAATTTAAAGATATTTGTAGGTTCGAGAATACAATCGATTGAAGGAAGAGGCAGGAAAACAGTCGGCGAGGTATCTTCAGCTTCTTGATTCTATAAATCGCGAACAAAAATCCGATCAAGACAGACTCGACAACGAAGGTAGAAAGAAGACGGAGATTGAGAACAAGTATAAGCAAAAAGGTCACATGAAAGATGAGGCGATGAAACGCGTTGAGAAGCTCGAGGAGCATATACGAACCTCCGAAGCCGCCCTCGAAGATCAGAAGAAATTAAGAAACGATTTGCAGTCCGATGTTGGAACTTCGAAGGACAGAATTCAAAATCTTCAACGTGAGCTCGAGAAAATTTCGGAGCAGTTGGGAGACGCAAAAGTCGACAAACACGAAGTATCGAGGACTAAAAGGAAGACCGAAATTGTCGAGAACTTTAAGCGACTATTTCCCGGTGTAGTAAGTGTAATTTACATATGATTTGTGGAAAAACATACCCGTCATTGATTCAAATATGTTATTTCAATTATTTTATTTCAACGAGACGATCCCTTTTACAAAAGAAAATGTTTTAATAATAATGTGATATATGAAAAAGTAATTGTATAAAGTTGAAGTTGGTTTCTCTACGTCCTCGGTAAATGCAAGTGTTTCTATATCTACTTTAAGTCGGCCGCAGGTGCAGCGCACGATAACTATGAGTTTCACCGCCCGCAATCTGTCTCGTACTCTCTCTCGTTTAATCTCGTGTGAGTTGGGGAAAAATCGTAGGTGCAAAAATCGACCAAATGGGTACGCCCGTATATAATGTAATAAAAAAAGTAGAACAAAAAATAAAGATTAAGTACGGGAAACTTCGAAACTTCAACTAGATAAAAATGTTAGACTTGTCAGACGTAGATGAAATTCCTTTATTATTTTATTTCAGTATGATCGGATGTACAACATGTGCGAACCAATTCACAAACGTTACAACGTTGCTATAACTAAGGTTCTCGGCAAATATATGGAAGCAATTGTCGTCGATACAGAAAAAACTGCAAGGCAATGTATCCAATACTTAAAGGAACAATATCTTGAGCCTGAAACTTTTTTGCCACTCGATTACATTCAGGCGAAACCGCTGAAAGAACGTCTGAGAAATATTCAGGAACCAAGAAACGTTAAACTGCTGTACGACGTCTTACATTTTTCGCCAAAGGACATCGATCGAGCTGTTCTTTTCGCTACAAATAACGCACTTGTCTGTGAAACTCCGGAAGACGCTAACAAAGTTGCTTATGAAATGGACAAAAAAGCGCGATACGATGTTCGTATAATTTTTTTCGTAAAATATCACCAATTTGGTTTTCCGAATAAATTTGCGATAATATTTTTTTGATTCAGTGTGTAGCTTTGGACGGAACTTTCTACCAGAAAGCTGGTATCATTTCCGGTGGTAGTTTGGATCTTGCTAAGAAAGCCAAGAGATGGGACGAAAAACAAATGTCGCAATTAAAATCACAAAAGGTACGCTAATAATTTCATCGAATTAAACTAACACATAATTTTTGCTTACAAAAGTAATCGTCTTAACTACACTTAATTTTCGTTGTTTTTTTTTTCTTCTCTTTTCACAGGAAAAATTGACAGAAGAATTGAGGGAGTCATTGAAGAAATCTCGTAAAGAATCCGAATTGAATACAATTGAATCGCAGATTCGCGGTCTCGAGACGAGATTAAAGTACAACAAGAGTGATTTGGTGGCAACGGTGAATATTTACTATTTGTTATAAGCATTTTATTATTAGATTCAGTAAACTTACTCTTTTAGACACCTTTTAGCTTCTACAGAGTTTAAAAATTTACGATTAAGGAAGTAGCTATGAAAACGACTTTATGTTAATATTGTGTTTCGTTAGAGAATATTCTGACAGTAAAAATGGTAAAGCGTCTTCCGAAATGTTGAGAAAAATCGTAGTAAAATAGATAAAAAAAAGAAGCTCAAATTTTTTAATGTAAATATACATTCATTTTCTTTAAATAAAAAGTTATTATCGTACTTAAGACTTGAACAACTTACGGCTTCATTCTAATTCGCAATAAGACAAAAATTAAGATTTCTTATTTCCTTTATTTAGAAAAAGCAAATTTCCGATTTGGAAGCTGAGTTAGCAGGTTTGCAGAATGAGCTCGACAAATTTGGGGCAAGTATTTACAACAGCTGATAACATAAAATACATCCATTACTACTAGGGCGAAAAAAAATAACGATTTTAATATTTATTGAATTTTTGTAGCCCACAATCGCAGCGATAGAAAAAACGATGGCCGAGAGAGATCAGGAGATTCAGAACAGTAAGGAAAAAATGAACAATGTGGAAGACGACGTATTTGCCAGTTTCTGCGAATCAATTGGCGTTTCGAATATTCGTCAATATGAAGAACGGGAATTACGGTATGTAAAAAAAGTATTTACAAAAAATTCCGTCGTCAAGAAATACAGCCATAAATTTACCTTTTTTTTTTTCATTTCGTTGGCAGATCCCAACAAGAACGAGCCAAAAAGCGTATGGAATTTGAAAATCAGTGTAATCGCATTTACAATCAATTAGATTTTGAGAGACAGCGAGACACCGAAAGTATGATTAATATTTCAGTAACAAAAAAAAATTAAAGGAAAAATAATAAACATTGTTAACTGTTTTATTATTTATCGATACGCAGGCAATGTATTGCGATGGGAACGAGCTGTGCAAGACGCCGAAGACAAGTTGGAATCTGCGAGACAAACCGAAATAAATCAAAAAACGGAAATCGACAATGACGAAGCCCAAATGGAGAAACTAAAGTCTACGAGAAACTCGAAGAAAATGGACGTCGATCAGAAAGACGAAGAAATCGGCAAATGCCGCCGAGAGGTTGGCGCTATCGCAAAAGATATACAAGCCGCTCAGAAACAGCTCAATACCATCGAGGCAAAAATTGAGCAGCGAAAAGCGGATCGACATGCTATTTTGATGCAGTGCAAGGTTTTATTTCCTTACTTCTATATTTATTTATGTATTATTGTGACTAGAAACAACTTAAATTCTTTAAGGTAGTCCTTGCGACCCATACTAGTCAATTAATGCACTGTTCCGAAAATTCTGTAAATGCTAACATTTTTATATATCTACACATTCAATGAATCACAGTGAGAATAAAAACGTATTTGTAGATGCTTCGTAAACTTAAAAAACTTAAATTGTATAACTAAAATATCTCATCAGAGTCTTGCTTGAACGCGTAGTGGTATTGTATCATCACGCGGTCAGAGTTAAATTTAGTCGTTTTAAAGGTAAATTTGTGACACAAAACAAACAAAAAAAGTAGATAGAAAATCTAATTTTTGCGCCACGACTACAACCGCCACGAAAAATCGGGTCGCTGAAACCAAGATTGAAACGGCGCCGGTTGACACTGGAGATTATGTTGTTTTCTATCATCGTCCGCTACGTCCGGTTATCCGTAACTTCTGAGTGGCGATGTTGTGTTTAACGTTGGAATTACACCCAAAAACTTCGATAACGTCACTTTTTTATATTTTATACGGAATCGTGACACTCTAAGGAATCCATAGCACATTTGATATTGTATAAAAATTCAGTTTATACATGTTAATTTTCGTTCCGAAGTCCGAAATCGGTTAGTTTCCCATAAGAGGCCGTGCATAAGAATTATTTTTTTAAATATTTATTTTCTCAGTAATTTAATCTATAACCCAGCTAGAAACTTTGCCATCGCATTTCGAAGGGACTATTATATAAAACTATTATATAAAAAAATGTTAAGTCTTAAAGTTTAGAAAGGTTAATGCGCAAGGACTACCTTAAAGATTCAGGCTGTGTATTTTGACAAATTGATCGAATTTTTAAATTTTTTTTAAATTGTCAGATGGAGGATATTGCGATTCCAATGCTTCACGGAAATATGGAAGATATAGCGAGCGAAAACAGTACGACTAATAACGAAACGAACAATGATTCGACAATGAACACTCAACGGCAATACGAACGCGAGAGTCGGATTACAATAGACTACGCACTTTTATCAACACGTCTTAAGGATGTTGATGAAGACGATCTTAAGAAAACTACCGATAAACTAAACAGAGCAATTAACGATCTTCAAAATACAATTCAACGGATTCAAGCGCCTAATATGAAGGTAAGAAATAAATCTTTTTGCAAGCAGTTTTATAAATTATTTTTTCTAACAAAACATAAATCATATAATTTATTAGTGTATTCAATTTAGTAGTATTATTTTGCAACAATTATCTGCAGCTTACACAGAACCAATTTTTCAAACAATTTCTAAGAAAATGAAATATTCATAAATCATAGAATTTTTCTTAATAAGATTTTCTTAAATGTGCTTTTTTTATTTTTCTTTAAAAAAATGCAAATACTTGTTCACAAGCTCTGCAGTTTATTGTTAAGAAATAATAATTATCATCGCCGTAATGAATTCTATATATCAATGTGAACATTTTAAACAGGCTATTCAAAAATTGTATCTGGCTAAAGAGAAGCTACAAGAAACGAATGAAGAGTTTGAACAATCCCGTAAAAAGGCTAAGAAAGCGAAAACGCAGTTCGAAAAAGTTAAGAAGGAACGACACGACAAGTTCATGGCTTGCTTCGAGCACGTTGCCAACGAAATTGATCCTATTTATAAGGTAATTTGTCGAACACTGTTCAAATTTCTATTTTTAATTACTAGAAAACTTCTTTATAATCCATCTAACTCTTTAACTTTGTCTGTAGAGTTTGGCGAAGAATCAGTCTGCCCAAGCGTTCCTTGGTCCTGAAAATCCGGAAGAACCATATCTTGATGGTATTAACTATAATTGCGTCGCTCCGGGAAAGCGATTCCAGCCCATGTCAAATCTTTCAGGAGGAGAGAAGACTGTTGCTGCTCTTGCGCTTTTATTCGCTATTCACAGGTAAGAATAATTTTAAAAAGTCGAGTGTTCACGCTAGTAAAATTCATACCAAATTGCTGTAAAACATACATTATATGATAGTGATGGAGAATATTTTTTTATAACAAAAAGGATTTCATCTCGCTCAAGCGCGAGATGAAATCCTCCGTTATGAATGAAGGGGCAAGCAACAAGATTGTGATATTAAACTTATTATCGTATACATTAGGCTCCCTTTAAATCGTCTAACATATGTTCATAGTTATATTTAAAACAGTATTTTGTATTTTTATATTTCTTGTTTTTTTTTTAATATTTTTTATATTTTTGTATTTTCTGTAGTTTTTGTACTTTGTTATTACCTGGAATTTTAAGCTGTGGCTCCGCATAAATAAAAAACCCTATTGTAAATTGTAAGGAGTGATCCGTAAATAATTTTAAAAAAAAATAACAATATGTGTTAATCCAGAGAAAATCCGTAAATAGTGCTGAATTTGCAGGCACAGTAACTGATTTTTTTTTCGAGTTTTTCCTAACAGAAGTCTCGAATTTGTGTACGATTATCGGGCGAAGTAACTGATTCGGTTTCTCAAAAAACGCCACATGGATTATCTTTTTTTCTTTTTAAAATACGTTAATTATTACTCACTCGTGTGAACAAACATAATGCAATAAATGCTTCTTCTTTTCTCAGCTTCCAGCCAGCGCCATTTTTCGTTCTCGATGAGATTGACGCGGCTCTCGACAATACCAATATCGGCAAAGTCGCGAGTTACATTCGCGACAAAACGAGTTCGCTGCAGACGATCGTAATTTCCTTGAAGGAAGAATTTTATTCGCATGCAGATGCGCTCATCGGCATTTGCCCCGATGTATGTATAAAATTTAGTTACTGTCACTTAAGACGTTTCGATCTATTGCTCATGTAAATAATTCGTTTTTTTACAGGTTGGAGGATGTCTAGAAAGCAAAGTATTGACTCTCGACTTGACGACATATCCCACGCAGATTAATTAGAATTTTGAGAGGGATTTAATTATTTTATTACATACTCTCTATTTCCATAACTTTTATTATTAATTACTGTTAAATTATGCCCTGCGACAAGTATCTTGGAAATGTCAATTATCTTTGAAGTAGTATTTTTTAAGGAGGGGATAGATAAATGAGGTCGTAAGTGGCATTAAGAGACGGACAGTGTATGAGGATCGTAAATCTGACTTTCCGATCGTTCAATCAAATTTGACGGGTTGGTAATAAGTCGTCGAATGCCGA